>JARWMV010000057.1:0-98864 GCA_030998015.1 Ceratorhiza oryzae-sativae | reverse complement strand
ACGCCCACTCCTCTTGCATCTGATCCAATACGGCTATATTCTCTAATTAGAGAGTCGCCAAGCGTCAAACGAGGTACCCACCATCGATCTCCCCCAGGGTGCCCCTTCGCCCCTTGATTGCTCTCCCAGGCTCTCGTTCGCGTATTCGTTCTCGCTGCTCGATAAGCTTCTCCTTTTCTCGATCGACTCCCGCTCGTCTGTAGGCCGCCGTTTGGAACGCAGAGAGCACGGTGCCCAGCGCCTTGGGCCCATCGTCGACCGAGTTTAATCTCCTTGTCTCCTGGACCTGTGGCTCGCCGTCCATGCCGCCATAGGGGTCCGCATCGTCGTCAAACGAGGGACGCGCGGAGCCCGACGCAACGGAATTGACGGGCCGCCGTTCCGAGCGGGCGGGGCGACTGGGGGCGGGCGATGCGCGGGGGTTGTTGTAGTACATCTGGCTGCCGGGCGGCGACGTGCCGAATCGGTCGCGGTCGCTGGTGTATCCGCCGGTCAGCGAGGGCACACGTGGTCGCGGCTGCAGCGGCCGGGTCGTCGGCATCGGAGGCGGCACGTCGCGCGAAAAGTCTTCCGATCCGCGGTCGCGCGACCGGGACGGGCGGGCACGTGGGGCGCGCGACATTATTCGCTTGGTCGCATACGCCTCTGCAGATAGACGTCAACCCAGGACACTCGCTACTGCAGCAGACGTGCCTAGATCCCCCGCAGTGACAAAATTGAGCGTTCAAATATCTCGGTTGGCCCTTCTCTTCAACGGTCCAGTTCAAGTTTCAAAAATACCGATGAGATAATAACAGCTATACAATGGCTGGTCGAGGGAAGTGGCGAAATCGACACGTGACTCGTGACAATTGTCGATCATTTGAAATATGATATACGCATCTGTTGGTACCATTAACATCTCGATCGACTAGAGAATTTCAATCCCGAGAGATATTTGAATAAAACATTGCGGGTGCGCAAGACAGCTATTCTCTTCCAAGGGGGATGACCCTGAGTTCCAGCGGTGGTCAAGCAGTGCATATACGAACCAAGCTTCCGCTTCCGTGGCCGAGATATTACCATCTGCGGCGTGCGCCATGGTGTCCAGGGTACAGTAAACGGTGGCTGAAGACCGTGGTGAGTGATGTCGGGCTTTCATACGAGAGCTTAGAGTATTTGAAAAAAGGGACACGAGAATACGATGTATGACTCGGAGAAGCGATAGTTTTCGTATGAATGCAAAGTGGGCAAGTGACAATAGATTCATTGCTAGTTCATTGTTTCACACGGTATCTATTCGGAGCCTGAAGTAATTATCCCCCTGCGATATCTGTATTTTATGACGAAAAACTGGCTGTTGGCCGTTCAGTGCCCCGAAGCGATTATAACGCAGTTGCCTGGCTGAGAGCTGAACCGGCTTATAAACTATAGCCTAGATACGTTGAAACGTGTGTTCCTCAGCCAAAGGAACACCCTGAAAGATAAAAAGACGCATGGTAATCTCAAGGAGGTCCCAGAGATGCCAGAAACCGCTCCTTGCAAGCACCCCAAAGTCTGACAAGTCATGTGGATTATCTCCTTGACCCATCGAGGCTCTGCTCCCGGGAAACACACGATTCAATGACAATATGACTTTCTCTTACCCGTCAAGCAAGAGTAGATCGTGAAGCACAAGTGACTCACAGATCCTTGTTCTGTACCCTACCATCGCGGGCAAGTCATCTGAGATTTCACCCCACATATACCGGACACACGCACTCATCTGAGTAACCGGCTGGGCCCCAAAACCTTTATATCACACATGCACTTTTACTACACTTTATAGCTCATCGACCCCACGTGATACACTTGCTGACAAAAGTCTTGCAGCATGTGACCTCAACTGCGATTTTCTGGACCGTTCGTCATACGATGGACGAACGCGGAGGTTTAAGCCCTCATTCAACTAGTATATTATGTAGACTACTATCTAAACTATATATGTACGAAAAACGGTGCGCTCTCGACGCCTGTGAGATGAGATATGGCCATCTTCGCACGGTGGGGGGCTGCAAGACTTATGTAAGTGGCAAATAGCGAGCGCATTTAAGCCCAATAACTTTCGACTGGTAAAGTATCAGCTTCCGAGTCTCTTCTAACACTCTCTACTATGCCTGGCAAGTACTCTGATCCAGCAACCCAAGCCCTTGCAATGAGTATGCTCGCTCAGGGCATGTCGACTTACAAGATTGGTGCTGAGCTCTGTATCCATCCCACTACAGTCACTAGGATATGCAAGAGGGTCAAGAAACTTCGCAGTGTATACTCCACCAAGGCCAAGGCTGGGTGCCCACACAAACTCACCCCTTCCAATGTTTGCTTTGCTGCACTTTCCATCACTCGAACTCGCAACTACACAGCCACTGCACTTCAGCGCGAGTTCTTTCCCAGCCTTCATCCCACCACAATCCGCTGTGCTCTCCGTGGTGTAGGCTTACATGCATATATAAGGCACAAGGTTCCCTTCATTAATACTTGAAACAAGGGTATCCACCTTGCCTGGGTCACAGAGCGAATCAAATGGTCAATGATGGTGTGGCGCCAGTTCACCTTTTCAGACAAGAGCAAGTTCAATATTTTTGGGTCAGATGGCAAGCAGTATGTGTGGAGAAGGCCAGGCGAAGGGTTGGACCCTCTCAACACCAAGAAACACATCAAACACGGTGGGGGGAGTGTCATGGTGTGGGGAGTGATTACAGCTGCAGGTGTGGGGCACCTCTATCACATCGATGGAACACTCACCAGCGTCAGGTACACCAAGATCCTTCAAGATGCATTTCTAGGGACACTTAAGGATCAGAAGCTCAAGCTGCGCCAGATTATATTCCAGCAGGACAATGACCTGAAGCATACTTCACTCGTTGCTTGGGAATGGTTCCAGTCTCATCACATTCCTGTCACTCCTTGGCCTGCGTCTAGCCCTGATCTTAATATTATTGAGCATGTATGGGACTTCTTGGATTGAAAGGTTCACTCTTGCACTGTTTTGCCTTGAAACCAAGATGATTTGTGGAAGGCATTGGAGGAGGAGTGGCATTGCATCCCTAATAGTTTTATTGAGAAGTTGTATGATTCTATTCCATCTAGACTACAGGCTGTAATTGATGTGAAGGGTGGTAACACTCAGTACTAAAGTTCTATTTTCATTAATACATGTTTCCATGATTCTACTGCCCAAAAATTGTGTATCTGTCCAAGGGGCGCTTGCCACTTACATAAGTCTTGCAGCCCCCCACCGTGCGAAGATGGCCATATCTCATCTCACAGGCGTCGAGAGCGCACCGTTTTTCGTACATATATAGTTTAGATAGTAGTCTACATAATATACTAGTCGAATGAGGGCTGAAACCTCTGCGTTCGTCCATCGTACAACGAACGGTCCAGAAAATCGCAGTTGAGGTCACATGCTGCAAGACTTTTGTCAGCAAGTGTATAACAGGTGGGAACCCTGATGTGATGTGACCTCATAGCGTGCGCCAGCATCCACATCAACCTACTGCCCATTTGAACATCCCCAACAAACGAAATATCCGCACACATGTCGGACAAAAATTTCCTCATCGACAAGCTGAGGCAGCTGTTTCCAAACGAGACATTTAGCTCTTCTGGTGGCCCGCGCATCACGTCGTCCAGCGGCTCAACCTACTTTGCAAAAGCTGGATCGTCTAGCGAGTCTGAACAATACCGTGCAGAGACACGAAGTCTAGAACTCATGCAAGCCGCCGCTCCTGGTCTATGTCCCCGCGTGATACTTGCGTCTCACGAAGGGCGACCGTTCCTGATAAGTGACTATCTTGATCTCACGAGTCTGTCTTCTTCTGCAGCAGCCTCCAAGACTCTTGCTCGCCGTCTTGCCTCTGAACCACATGCCTCAAAGTCTGAAAACGGAAAGTACGGGTTCGAGTGCCCGACGTTCTGTGGTGCAACACGAGTTGACAACGGGTGGTACGACACTTGGGAGGCTGCATATAGCGCCATGATTGGTGGTCTTCTTGATAAATTAGAGAGTGAAGGGTCTTACCGAGAATTATGTGCCCGAGGGAGGGAAGTCCAGAAAAAGCAAGTGAAATCTGACGATTCACCAGAGCCGTGTCATGATGCAACCACAGGGTCATACCTTACCTCCTTGGAGACCGGTTGAAGGAGGTCGAGCCAGTTTTGTGTCACGGAGATTTATGGGTATGGCCTATTGCCCTTTCGGAGCGACTTGGTGCTCATATGCTATCTCACAGAGCGGAAATGTTGGTGTTGACCCGAGTGGAAATCCAGCGATTTTCGATCCTTCCAGCTACTACGGTCATAACGAGTCAGAGTACGTCTAATCACATTGCATGAAGCTATTCCAATAACCGATGGTAGCTTGTAGCTTGGCGATTGGTCGTATGTTTGGCGGATTCTCCCCTGCATTTTACAAGGAGTATCATTCCTATCGACCCAAATCAGAACCTGTCGAAGACTACGACGACAGACTAAAGCTATACCAACTCTTCCATTACCTAAACCATACCGTCTTATTTGGGGTATGTCCAAGTTACTTAAACCGAGCACGCCCTTCATGACCTCCTCGCGGGTGTACAGGGTATGTATGCCAACCAATCAACGACTTTGGCAAACCAGCTTCTCAAATCAGCACGCATTGAAGCATAGAATCGGGTGGATACTCTGATGGATTCATTCTCTGCTAAATCAAATGTGTTAGAGGGCTACGCACGACCGACAAAGACCCAAATATTGATGTCCGGCATCTCTTCGGATTGTCTTTGTTGTGTTTGATGGATTAGCCTTGTCAGGGAAAGTGGATCTACCTTTTGCAATGATGATGATGATGAAATCTATTATTTGTATACCGCTAGCAGTCTCACAAAGAGCCAAGGCGCGGTCCCGGCAGAATCACGAAAGAAAAAACCGGGCAACACCCTGCACCGGGGGTACAGGGAAGGAGAAAGTAGTGCAAAGAGTAAAGCAAGTCCGAGCAAGACGCCTGAGGCGAGTCACGTGGGGGAGGTGTAACATTATGGCAAGGCACAGAGAGCGCGGCGTCCGAGGCACAAGACGAGAAGGAGAGATGAGAAAGTAGGCGCCTGGAGCGAGTATTTAACCGAAAGGGTTGTTTTGCTTGGTGAAGGCATTTGTATGTTCGAGGAAAACAATAAGTTTCTCGATGCCTTGGGTCGAACCGAGGATCTCGGGGAGCGTGAGAGCGTCTCCGCGTTCTGTAACAAAGAGGTGGTGGAAGTCAGCGTAGTTTGGGCACTCTAGGAGTATGTGTTCTCGAGTTTGGAGGCGTTCGCCGCAGGGGCATGCCTTGATTTCATCTGGGACGAACCGGTCATAGTATTCTCCCGTGAATGCGTGTCCCGTTAGGACTTGGGTGAGGCGTGAGAAGATGGGGCGAGTAGTGTTGAGTAGTATTTTGCTGGGCTTTGTCGAGGGCGGGATGCGGTCCGCGGGTGCGAAGAAACCTCTGGGTTCATGTGTCGACCAGTTTTCGATCCAGTCGTCTGTGATTTTGGCTTTCGACTCTCGTCTAATGTAGGTTAGTGTTTTAGGTCCAATAATACTTCTTCTATGAGATGAAGCCCGTTTGGCCAATTTATCAGCGAGATCGTGGCCTCGAATGTCTTCGTGCGCTGGGCAGTATTGGATGGAGACGGAGTGTTTGGGATGTATGTCTATGAAGTTGAAGATGTGATTTCGGATCGAGATGCAGGTTTTCTGGCCTGCTCTTGCGTGTCCTTCTAGAGCGACTTCGATAGCTGAGGTGTTATCGGAGAATATGTGTATGTTTTTGGGTGGGTTCGGTTCAATTCTGGAGGTGATTTCGATGGCTGTTCTGACGGCAATTTCTATGGCTTCGAGTTCGAGGTCCCACGGTTCGACTCGGTTCTTTATCTTTTGCGAGATGGAGTGTATCCGTGTGGATTTGTGAAATATGGTTATACCTATCCCAGCTCCCATTAGGTTTTTGCCGGGGTCGGACCAATGAGAGGCGTCCGTGTAGCAGACTAGGTGGTCGGCGTCGGTTTCCCAGCGATCAATTACCTGTTTGTGAAGATCTCTGAGAGTCGCTTTTGTTGCGTGGCCGTCGTATGGAGATATTGAGATTCTGTTTCGGAGGTCTGGATCGGTGTGTGCGCGTTTCCATGGAGGTACTGTTAGGGGGTTGCATCGTTCGTTGAGGGGCGAATTGAAATCTCTCTACCTTTTGCAACCTTGTGTCACTTTTCTATTGTCACCTTAAAATTTGTGTAAATGACATGCAACCCGATTCCAAAGCCACCTTTACGTCTGTGGGCAAAACTCGGGTGTTTTCATCCGAAAATAATTGAAAATAATCAGGTCCATTATCGTCTGAGATGTCCGAGTTGGGGGTTGGCAGAGTTTATCTGCCCATTGGTATTCGTAAGGCCTCACCCATCGCCAAGCCTTATGGGCCGGCTATTGATTTGTATTTGGTTTGTTCCTGTTCTTCTCTCACCTCGAGTCAGTTGTTACTGCTTGTTTGTTCTACCCAGCTTGTGCCTCGCCGCAAGCATGTGGTTGTGCACCTGTGAAAGAGTGCATGCCCCCCCCCCCCCACGCACACGCGCACAGCCCGTGCTTGTACGATCTCTATCTCTCTCTTATCTCTTATTGCAGTCATTTTCTAGTATCTCATTTCATATCGTACCCTCACGGTCTCTAGTCGTGTATTTTAGCCACTCGTCATGTAGCCTGCCCGATAGCTCATCCTCGAATCAAATCGAGCTGGCAAGTCATCGCTTGCGCCCTCAGCCTCAACACTCCAGCCCCTCATTCGCATTCGACGCGCTCGGCCTACAGTCCTCACAGCACCCATGACCCCTACCATACGTAGAATCCAAATATAAATACATCAAATGCACTAGAATCAAGTAGCAGTCGCATGACTTGCATAGTGCTTACCAGATACCACTGAATGTTCTACGATGTACTAGAACGCCTCTATATGTGTATACAAGGAGCGCATGTCAGCTGTGTAGCTACTCTGACACATAGTCAATATACGCACTTTTACCCGTCTTACACATACCGCGCTACGCGCATTTACTGTGTGATCTTTAGCATTGATTTCCACACCGTACCACTGGCCACGGTGGCGCGTTTTTTAGGGCTTGGCTAAATGCAGCCAGTGGCAATGAACAACCCGATATGACTCTCCCCAGCAACGGGAACTTAGCAGCACGATGCAAAATAGTATCTTCCATAGCATGATATTTGATCAACAAACCACTTGAATTCTTTTTGGAGCAGGCATGTAGGATAGCTGGCGGGTATACAGAGACGAAAATAAGAAATCTCGAACAAAAATGCAAAGGAATAAACAAAGCCATAAGACCGCCATGACCCAAAAATCGATAGCGACAAAAAAATCAAACTAGTCGTACCAGACACAAATAGAAAAACGAAGATCGGGAGGGAGAAAAAGAAGCTAAATGATTGGATTGGTTATGCGTTGGATCGAGTACGCTCATGTGGTGCGTGAGATGTGCTCGGCTCGTAGTCACTCTCACGATGGTTTGTCGACGTCCGCGAATTTACACGCTGCTGCCAGTCTTCAAACGAGTCAAACTGGGTCATTCCGTTCTCGGTGCTCGCCTGGCTCTCCCGGCGCGATATGCCAGATATCGGCCGATCACCGTGTTCGTAGCCGCCTTGGTCGTCGAGCAAAATGTGAACCTTGTGCGATAGCAGGTCCTTTTCACGTCGCAGAGCCGCGTTTTCGTTGGTAAGACGTTCGACCACGGTCTCATCCGATCCATTGCGAGCGAGGCTCAGCGCCTGTTCGAGTTCACGAACCCGAGCCTCGAGCTCCTCGATCTGGATCTCGCGTTCCGACGACTCGCTTTGAGCAATAACCAGATCCTCTCGTGACTGTTCGAGGTCACGCTGAAGAGCCTCGAGTTGACGACGGAGCTCATTTCGGTCAGCCGTCATTCGCTGGAGGGAGCGCTGCGATTCAACAAGTTGGCCGCGAAGCGTGTCATGTCCCTCATCGGACTGGGGGGTATTGCGACCGGTGGCACCACGAGTGCGAGAGCCGGCCTCGGAGCTGGTAATGCCTCGCGAAGCGTCTAGTTCAGACTGCAGTTTCTCGTTCAGCGCCTTGGACTTGGCATAATCCTCCTTCATACGACGCATCATCTTTTCCGTACCCCTATTGCTAAATCAGCTCAAAAGTCCCAAATCATTTGGGCCGTACTCACTTGACATATTTGACTGCCATCTGGTAGTCGTGGTCGAGCTCCTGAATCCGCTTGTTCAGCCTCGTCTCGGTCTCTTCTCGTTTCCGCTCGGCGGAAGCGGCTCGACCCTCTGCGTCCAGCGAACTCGGACTCGAAGCCGACTTGGCACGTTCGAGCTGTTGAGCTAGGTGTTGGACGTGCGCCTCGGCATCCTCTCGACGACGATGAACATCCTGGAGTTCCCGCTCCGCGTCCTGATGCAACCTCACGCGCTCTCGGAGCTCATTTTCCAGCTGCTGGATCCGAACAATTCCACTCCGACCCTCGCCCTCGGAATTGATGTCTTCCTCATCGACGACGATGCCATTGTCGACCAGGTACTTGCGCAACATGCCCAGCCGAACTTCCGCAGAGCTAGCCGCGCTCGCACGCTCACGAACCGCCGCCTCCTTCATCGCGAGCTCCTGCTTCAACCGTCCTGCCTCGGCCACACTCGTCGCAAGCTGGGCACGCACACCACCAAGCTGGGCACGGAGCGCTGCAGCCTCGGTCTGAGCGATGCTCGCCTTTTTCTGATGAGCCACGAGGTCCGACTGGGATTCGCCGATCCGGTTTCCGGCCTCTTTGAGCATCTTGCGCAAGCCCGCAAGCTCCATCTCCATCGCGTGCACTTTTTCGACGTGCCCACGCGTCGCACGATCTTCGTCGGCCCTGAGCTCACGATGTGTGTCGAGCAACGTGCCCAAGCCAGACGTCGTCGCGCGTCGATGCGCATCAGCCTCCTCTCGCGATTTGGCCCACGCGTTTTCGACATCCTCCAATCGGCGAAGCGCCGTCTGAGCCTCCAGAGTTCGGGTCTCCAGCTCGGCACGCATATCGGCTTGCTCATGCTCGAGCGACTGAATGAGCTGTCGCGAACGCTCCCACTGCCTCTCGAGATCGTCGGCCCGAGCGCTCGTCGCAGCCAGCGCCTCCTGAGTCTGCTGCAACACCCGAAGATGCTCGTCCCTCAGCGCCAAGGCTTCCTCCAACTTGCGCAGCGTGCTCGCATGCTCCGCTTCGTTTTGCTCCGTGGCCGACTGAATGGCGACAATCTTTTCAGCATGATCGCGCATCGAAGACTCGAGAAAGACGTTTCGATCCAACAGATCGGAGTGCTCAGCGACCGCACGCTCCTTGTCCTCTTCCGCAATCTCCGCGCGCCTAAGCGTCTCGGCCGTCTGTTCCTCGGCCTGCTCGCGCAGTTGGGTCTGAAGCGCAAGAGCCTCGGTTCGTTCGAGCAAGACCCGCTCGAGAGTCGCTCGTTCGTGAGACGCGGCCGCCAAAAGCCGTTCCAGATTGATGGCTCGGTCACGTTCGAGTTTGGCCGGATCGGCATCAAGACCCGATTCGTACGAGGCGAGTTTGGCTCGGCAAAACGCGGCTTCTTGGAGCGCTGCGGTCTTGACGCGTTCGGCCTCGCTCAGCCGGTCCGAAACACCTTGGATCTGGTTCGCAAGCGTGGACTGTGGCTGTGATTAGAATCGCTACCCATGCCGGATACGCCGATCGAGCTTACCTGTAGCCGCGCCTGCTGCTGCTTCAAATTCATGACCGCGTCCGCGATCCCATCCTCCTTCCAATCTGCTTGAACACCCTCCGGGTCGGTCCACACAAAGCCAGCAGCAGCTGCCCGAGTAAGCGCCGCTCGCATCCAGGCCTCGCGACGTTTGAGTGTATCCAAGTCATCTCCAGAAGCAACGCTCGGGGACTCTCTAGGAGTCAGGCTGTCCGACCCTCGGGCAAGGTTATTCGACTCTCGGGGGGTCAGGCTGCTCGACTCTCGGGAGATATGACCACTCGATTCCCTCGGCACATGGCCGCTCGACTCTCGAGGTGCAAGCCCGGCCTCCCGAACACCCAACGCGCTCGACCTCCCAGCCGAAACCGCGCTCGCAGATCGCACATGACCATTGGCTGGCTCCCGATCGGCCGGCGAATTGCTGCGACTGCCGCCACCCATCTGACCACGCATGGCGATGGCGGCCATGCTCACCGGTGATTGATCCGCTGCAGATGGAGATCGGGTTCGGCCGAGGTCCGGAGTGGCCCGAGCGACGTCTTGAGGCGTCCGCGTTCGTTCAAGCTGCTCCTGCGGGCTTTTGGTCCTTTCCAGCTGGTCCTGAGGCGTCCTGGTACGCTCAACCTGGACTTCGGGCGAGCGCACATCACGGTCCTGGGGACTCATCGCCCTCTCCTGTGGACTCTTGGCTCGATCGAGTACGCCCTCGTCCTCCGATCGCCTCGGTGGCCGGGGTGGCGGTCCCCCGGCTCCACCAGCGACTCCCAAGGGCTGCATGACCGGACCAGTCCCATTCGGACTCCGAACTCGCCCAGACCGCCTCGATTCGTCCCCGCTCCTTCCCTCGTCCTCGGACTGATTCGCGTTCTGGCGCCAGCTGGATCCATGTTCGTCGACGCTCTGAGCACCCCGTCGGGACTCTTCACGATCCCGGCGCGGTTCGTCGACGCTTTGCGCACCCCGCCTTGACAAGTCATCCTGATTGGACGGAGGTGCCCGGTCGGGGGTGCCCTGTTGTGCTCGGCTATCCGGTAGCCGTCTGACCTCTGAAGGAGAAGCCGAAGGTGGAGTTCCAGCCACGCCGTTTGGTGGGGCACGTTGAGAGGGCTTATTGGCTGGTGGAGGCGCATTGGACTTGCTTTCCGGGTACTTGATCAGGTCTGAGCACAAACAACAGGGTCAGCGCACGATCCTCTAGGGCAGAGCGGGAGTAGGTATGGAAACGTTCCGAATCATAGGGAACGAGCTGACGAAGACACCCAAAACGCCCACTTGCCCAACTTGCTCAACCCCCAAACAGGGCTTTTCCATCCATGGCAATCGAATAATGACCAAGCACGACCCAGGAAATGAGTTGATACTCACTCGTATCCAAGACATGAACCAACAACGAATCATCCTTTTGCCCTGGCGCGACGGCTCCGCTAGTGTCGCCCGACTCGCCCCCGATAACAAACATGCGGCCGTCTGCTGTGGCCATGGCGTGTCCGCTTCGACCAGAAGGTTGAGGGCCCATATTTTGGAACATGTACCACCTTTGATCTGACACACGTCAGCGCTCGGGTTGAACAATCACAAAAAGAAAGCGCATACTGCTGATCTTGAAACTGCCTAGATCACCTAGATCCTTTCCATCAACACCCCGTCCACCAAACACATACATCACATCGCCGACCAGGGCTGCAGCGTGACCCTCGCGTGGGACAGGAATGAATCCGATGCAGGTGAGCTCGGTCCATGTTCGGGTAGCGAGGTCGAAAACCCAGGTATCATTATAATGGAATGCACCGTCTGTACCGCCAAAGCTAACGTTGAGGGGTTAGGCACAGAACAAACGGAAACATACAGCGTGACAAACATGTAGATTTTGTTCTCGTATGTGACAAGCACATGACCTGTCCGTCGCGGGGGAGGCTTGTTGCCTGGGACGGGCGTTAGCTGTTCCCATGCAGATGTCCCACGAACAACTAGCAAAAAAAATCAGCCAATGATGAGCGAGTTGTAAGATAAGGAGATGCACGTACGCGACTGAAGATCAAAACACCACAAGTCGTTCAAAAACTCTCCATCGACTTGCCCGCCAAAGACAATAAACTTGTTCCCACACATGCCAACTGCGTGACCATATCGGCCTAGAGGTGCGGGTCCGACGACAGATACTCGAGTCCAGTCGCGTGTTGCTGTTATATTGTCGCAAAGTTAGCCCCCAACCAACTCGCCGAAAAAGGGAAACGCACAAAGGTTGAGCAAATACAGCCCGTCGTCATTCCTATCGCCCTCTTTGGCAAGAGTGTCTCCACCCCACACAATCAAGACGCTGCTGACCAGTGCGCTCTTGTGACCGACACGAGGACCGGGCGCATCACCTGTCGTTTCCATCAAGGCAGCTTTGACACCCATCTCCTTGGTGGACCGTCTGCCAGCCGAGTTGACGGTCGCATCGGGATTCCAAAACCCGCTCATCACCCAGAGATCGTCCTTGACCTCATCCTGGACGAGGCCGCCGAAAACGAACAATTCGCCAGTGGGAGTGGCCGTGAGAGGGACAGAGTGGCCATATCGTGGGAGTAGCGGGCCCGACATGCTCGTCACGCTCTGGGTCCCAGGCGGCGCGACGCCTGGAGGCAGTTTTTGCGGCGCGTCAAGCGCCAAGCGCCGGACGGACCATGGATAGTCTTGACGCGGTCGCGACGGGGGCTGCTGTTGTTGTTGCTGGGGAGACGGTTGGTGTTGTTGAGGAGACGACTGGTGCTGTTGAGGCGGCGGCGCTTGTTGCTGTGGTTGTTGGGGGGGAGGTCCCTGGGACGGCTGTTGTGGAAACGCACCGGGCGGCATGCGCGGCGGACCTTGTTGAGCACGGCCGTACGAGCCTTGGTTGGCGCCCGGTTGGGCAGCCAGCGGCGATGGGTTTGGGGCCGACGCAGAGACGGGTACCGGCGCCGGGGCAGGAGCCGGGGCGGCTGCGGGGGGAGGCTGAGCGGTATGTCGCTTGCGCGAGAAGAAGGACATCCTGCTGCTCGCACCACCAGAGTCTTTCTTTTCCGAACAGGAACGCAATGTTGGCAGCGGCGGGCGGGGTGTCTGCAGCAGGGAGAGCACGGAGGGCGGTGAGGGGAGCGGCAGGCAGAGCAGCGTCGGTGTGCGAGCCTCAACACTTGTCACGTGGCGGCGCTTGCCTGCTGTTTTTGGTTCCGTCCCCGGCCGTCGGCTGTTGCCACTCCAAAGCGCGCCAAATACCACGCGCTCCCAGCTCGCCGCTTCCATCCGCGCCCTACTCTTCTCCGCCACGCCTCCAGCCGTTCATCCGAGCTCCTCGATCCAACCCGTCTTCCAATTCACTCGATCCTTCTCCGCTTCCCCGGCTATCGACGCCCAAAACATCGAAGCAGGCCATCACCTTAATACCCGTGTTCTTGAGTACTTGCATATCGACAATTCGAGTTGGCGGCAAGCATCCGGCGCCTGGCAATGTTCAGGTCGCCCGATTCTGCCCTTCGACCCGCGCTTGAACCGTTCCAGTCTTTCAACCACTGAATGCACGACATTACGAGGGAGATTAAAGCATTCATTACCCTAGCCTGCCCAGCCTCTAGTCAGAACCATGCACAATAGACAACACTTTCACGTGCATGCGACCCTCGATTCAGCCTCATCTGATGCCCCAAGCATCGCTGCCCACGCATCTCAACCCGCGAGTTTGGGGTAGTGTTGGTCCTGTGATTACTGCATGATCTAGGCGCATATACCCACGCATACCATTGCATGTACTGCACGACCTACAGGTGAACTACTCAATTCCTATTGAGCCTCTATGAGGACTTCCTGGCATACTTCACCCCTCTTTTCGATCTTGAAACTTTATTTCCACCCGAGCCTCAGTACCCTGTAATCGATTGGTCCAGCGCCAATGCCGTATGTCCATGTCTTGTCTGGTGGTTGCCGCATGCGAACCAACGATCAAAAAGTCACGCACAGCCCACCTCACGCAGCTTGTATCGAGACGCCCTCCAAACATCCATCCGCTCACAAGACAGATTCTTGCTCTGATCTGATGACTTCTTGGGGGACTCTTCTCGCTAAACCCTGACTCCTGTTCGACATTGTGAGGAAGCGTGCCTTGAACTCTACGCAACTTTTAGTCACGGCGGGTTCTTTTTGGATCGAAAAAGCCCTGGCCCGGCGGCTCAGGAACAAACATCGGGTCGGCGCTTCGCGTCTCCAGCTCGTACCCGAATGTCCGCGAAGCGTGCGATAGTGAAAATCATGCTATCTACTCAACCATTTTTAGTACAAAAATGGGGATGATCCTGTCCCGCTTGCGGATTGGTCCTATGACGATGGCGTGATAGACACAGCGAGCTTACTACGACACCTGTACCGTAACTAAAACGCCACGCCAAGTCCCCTCTGGTTCATTCAAGGGATGGGGAAAATATGCTCAGCTGCCGGAAGACTTCTCTGTGGTGACCGAAAGGTCCAAAGGCGATTCAAAGTTGCGCCACATGCTCAAATTGGACGTCTGGGCGATTATGATATCGTTCGCAAGTCGTTGTCAAGGCGTTGTCAAGATTTTTCATAGCTCCCAAAATACCCCCAGCTGATAATAAAATCGCTCTCGACGCGACCGATCAGTCCCCGGGTTTAAGGGTTGGGAGACGAGCTATACGATTGTGAGCGGCTGACGAGCTTGAGTATATCCTCCACCCCCTCTCGCGCGACTTAAAACTTCAGGCGCTTACCAACTGAATGGCTCCAAATCTTAAAGTCAAAGAACCCTCTAGCCTAGGGTACATCCAATACATCACATGGTTTAATATTAGAGGAAGCTAGAGAGCTCTTCTAGACAAAAGCGAGTCGCAAATCGGCAATTTCACACCGCGAAACGAACTTTAGTTCGAGACATTCAGCAAGACCAAATTGGCCCAGGCCATGTCTCCCAGGAGTCCCGTAAGGTCCTTACGGATACAGGTATGCCCCATCTCTTCATTGGTTCTGTCGCGTACTCGGTCGCCCGTAAGGTTTCGAATACGGCTTCATCGTTGACAACAGAGATTGGCACATTTTTGACGACGTCCTTGTTCCTTACCCATATTTGGGCAATGTAGCTGACTCTGAACTGATGAAATACTAGCTAGACGTCTGGAAATGTCGCTCGTTCAGCCGGCATAAAAAGACCGAGTAGTCGATTTAAAGTCAGCGCGTTTGTACCTGAAAGAATGAAGAGGGGTAGCGCCCGTTGGATCGAAACTCCGTTTTCAGAATAGCGTGCCTGAACTCGAGTTGCGGCCGCCGCGGCGCTTCCATTTGTGTATCGGATGTATTCCTATACCACATGCACATCGCCCTCCTCGCTGGCGGCGAACTAAAGAACATTTCGCAAATGGAGGTCTCACGAACGCTGCAAATGTCCAGCGGTGAAAAAATAGCCGCGCATTCAAGTGAATAGCATATATTTAACTTGGATATCTTTCGCTGATTTTATCACGGTACTGAAAATGCAGACATCTTCGGTCTACCGAATGGCAAAGCGCTCATAACAAGCCGTATTTCGGTAGAGCAGGTCGATTGACATGATTGCAAATAAGAAGAACAGGGTTTCTCACGGGATTGTGGTGAGTCGCGTCGTTGATCGATTCACCCCGATTTATCATATTGTATACAAATAATTATCCCCATTTTGGGTCTTCACAACATTCTTATGCAGACTGGAAGCACCCGTTCAGCTTAAGTAACAAACTCGAGCGTAATCAGAGCTTCTAACTTGTCATTTCCCAATGTGTTAGGTAATAAATGGACGCATTGATGCCGTCATTGGCCCTAGTATGGACTGAAGACTATAACCTATTCGTATAGTCCCACATTCAATTCAAATGCAAAATTTGCTCTTAGTTCGTTTCGAGGGGCGGCGATCTTGAGGCCAAGCTAATGCACGTGGATAAAGTGCTGTAGCTAACGAGACAGCTGCCCAAACGGGTCTTGATTCTCGCCTCGATAATGATGATGGCACGGTCTGAACTTATGTTGACATCACCATATGTAGAACTGTCCAACACAGCTCTAAGCTTGCTCACGTCCCCGAACAAGCACCCTCGGTATAAAGTCTTGGTTAGCCGAGCCGATGCCTAACACCCCCTTGCTCCTCCGCCCTCATTTTCTTCACTGCCGTTGTTGCGATGGCTTCGGGACCCAATCTCGAACTCATCCGTGCACTTGCTGAAGCCAGTACGCTAGTACAAAGTGCCAAATACCTCGCAAGTGCGTTCTTCATACTTCAGCCACTTTGCTTCAACATATTAATCCCATTCACCACTACTGAAATAGTGGCATCTTTCATGTTGCTCGTCTTCGATATTCTTATCGGGCTTGACGATGAAATTAACTACATATGGCTTAGCCGTTGGACCCTAGCTCGCGTTCTGTACTTTCTTAACCGCTTCACCCCCTTGCTCGTTTTATCGTAAGTTTTCTTCCCTAGGACTATCTTCTACGGATCGAGGTGCTCAGTGTCCTATTTGTGGCGGAAAGGCTCAACGCTATAAGTACATCTCTTGAGCTATTCTCCAAATCATTTCGTGCTTAATGGGACTCGTTTTCGGTAGTCTTTCTTGCGCCAACCACGTACCCGGCGGTTAGTACTTCATCAATTATATTGGACAGTCGATTTTAGTTCTAATCCTTCCACATAGGAGTCAGTTTGACCTTAGCGCATTTGAAGCGGACGTCTAACACCTTGTCGGACAGATGCAAAACCTTGGTTTATGTCTATTCGTATGGTTGTGTCTTTTGTGACATCGTGATCGGCAGTAAGGCAATATCCATCAAAGCCGGGTTAGGCTAACTTTAACAATATAGTCACTCTCATCGCGCGTTGTTGGGCGCTATTCAATCAGCAGTGAGTTGTTTTTAAAATTCTGGCATTATTAAAGCGCTTATCTTTGAATTAGATCTATCGTCGCAATGTAAGCCCCAAAGCCCCTTTTTTGGACTTAGTAGTTCAGGCCACATTTAAGTCTCCTGGCGGGTGGCCTCATATTCGTATTCCTTATTCCGGCTGTGATTATCCATGTACAAACGGAAGTAAGTGCCTTGCCGTATATTGCCTCAGAATGCCCCAGCTAACTTGCGCCAAGCGCCATACCTATTTACGCACCCCTTGTAAGTTTGGTCATGCATGTGTTTGTACGGCGAGTAACTCGTGCTAGTGCCGGGCGTGTTCGTAGGATGCATTATAATTCCCAGCGGCAATTCCTGGTTACCTTTCATCTTCCCCTTCGTGTTCGAAACCGTCGTTTTCGCCATGACCGTTTCAACGGACAAGAAACCTGATGGGAGAATTTGGTTCGATGCCATTCGTGAAACAGTTTGTTGAAGGAGTACGTGTCACTATCCATCCTGTCTTTCTGGTTTTCACAGGTTGCCACCCTAGCGGAACTATATTTTATTTCGCCATTTTGCTGGACATTTTGTTCACCTGCATCGGAGCAATGATACCGACTATAAGGGTGGCAGCTCTAGCATCTGGGTGAATACGTTCCCATTTTTTACGCATCAACCATAGGGCTGACGGCCTAATCATCCCGTAGCATATATACATCATTTAGGAGCGTTATGTGCAATCGACTCATTTGCTCACTATACTCGTTCGGCCGATCAACAACCAATACTAAGGTCATGCCGATATCTTCAAAAACTTTTGGACTCGGTATTCCTATGACAACGTTCCGAACTAGCAACGTCACCTTTGGTGACCAGTTGAACACCGAACCGAACACTTTCACTGCTCAAATGTCTCAAGTGTCAAGTGTTGGTAGATCTAGCGTCGTAGAGAGCTAGACAAGTTCCCGGCTATTGGTTTATTCGGAACCAGAGCTTAGCTACGGTTCTAGGACGAAGAGAACATTAATTAATGTCGGGATGCATCGGCCTTCCGAATGCATGTGCCATATATCTAGTCTATAATCAATTATTCGTGGTATTTAAGCATAATACTCCCAAGATGCTTCTGCTGGGCTTTTGAGTTTACTTATGCTACAAATGGGCATGATATAAGCTCAGCGAAACTGGCAGGTGGACATCATGGTGACACATCAGTTCATGTCATATCAACTGACGGTTGACCTTGGTTCTGGAGTGTGTGCCTTGATGTCTGTAAGACAGAAAGTTACCCACAGTCAATTCCCCATTTCTTGGAATATTCCAATGTATTGAAACGTCTAGTGTATGTATAGTACGCTTCGGTAACTCAGCGTAGTGTATGCGAAGCGGAAGAGCTCAACGAAATGTATAATACGCGGGTGAGAGGTGAAAGTCGCTGAGTAGAGAGGCGACGCATACATTCAGTTATATAGTAAGAATCGGAGAATACAACGCGTGAATAACAGGTGTATCTATCTAATGTATCTACGAATGGAGTTAACATACGAAACTTGGGGTACATGCGGAGAGTAAGGAACAACGTCGATATAACATCGAACAATATATGGGTCAGTTCAACACTCCCCCTAACCGAGCCTTTAGTCTTCGAAAGACTTGGCCAATGACTCGAGGTCTTGCGCTAAGAGCGCGTGTGGAAAAGATTGGCCAAACGCATCTGCATGGCGTTGAGCATGTATGCCCAAGTAAGAGTTGGCAAGGTACCAATGCTGATTATAATTCAGTGGTTTCGTGAAAGCATCGGCGAGGTTTTCCTTTGATGGAATGAACGATACCGTTATTGTTCCTTGTTGTATCTCGTCTTGGACGAAATTGTACGGCACATCGATATGCTTCGTGCAGGTCTTGTGCGTCGGGTTGTGTGCAGCTTCGATAGCGGACTGGTTATCGCAGAGGATGGGCAAAGCGACAGGTGATGAATATTTGACCCCGATGTTGTCGAGGAACTGTGAGACAGACTTGACTTCCTTCGCAGTGTGACAACAAGCGACGGATTCAGCTTCCATAGTGGAAAGAGCGACGGACGATTGTCGCTTGGTAAGCCAGGCGACAGCGGCGCCAGCGAGAATAATGACGGAGCTGGTGATAGACTTTCGTTGGTGTTGTGTAGCATAATTGGAGTCAGAGTAAGCAACCTTGTAGAATGGTTTGTTGCCGTCGTAAGTGAGCCCTATATGCAAAGTGGCAGATAGGTAACGGTGTATGCGCTTCATAACCATAATGTGCGGGTCTCCGTAGCAATGGGAATGGCGGGCTAGGAGGCCAACTGCAAAAGCGATATCAGGACGTATGCATCGAGAGAGCCAGAACAAGCGACCAAGCTGCGTAATGTAGGGATAATCGATTTTGTCGGTCGCAGGTTCGAGTATAGGCATAGTGTTCGACATAGGAGTTGTAGCAGGCGCGGCGTCGTCAAGATCAGCAAGTTTAACAATGGATTTGATGTATGACTGCATAGTGAGCGAGAGAGTGCGATGCAGACAATCACAAGTAATGGCGATACCAAGAAATAATTGGGTTTCGCCTAGATCCTTGCAGTCAAATAGGTTAAGTATTTTGCGCTTGATAGCCTCGATGTGGCCAGCTGTACAGCATATAACGAAATCATCGACATAGCAGATAATGATGGAGAAAATGCCATTCTTGGTTCGTGTGAAAATTGAGACGTCTTTGGCACAAGGGATGTATCCAATGGCGAGGAATTTGTTGTTGCGGAAAAGTTCCCATAGATTGTTATGACCCGCCTAGCAGACATAACCTAACAACCGAATATTGTACAGATTTATGGCATTTTTCCCAAAGCAGAACAAACCATAAACAGGATCACGTGATCTCGGCGCTTACCCAACGATTAAGCGCCGGTGGTTACCCTGAACTCGCTCCAGCATTTCTCTCCCATGTTACCTGGAGCGAGGAGCGAGTTGTCACGTGACCTCGGCGCTTACCCAACGATTAAGCGCCGGGTACTTAAGTCCAAAGGTCACATGACCCTCGGACCTCACACGGCTCTATAAGATTCAGAGCCGCACAAACTTAGGATAAACGATTACCTAAGACCTAGTACTATATAGAACCTATAACTGCTATAGACGGCGCTTAGGAAAAGGGGGGCCACCACAGCAACCGCAGTCATGTGTATATAAGGGGAGTAAAGCAAGACTGAACGCCTCAGCTTGCTTTATCTTGTCAACCACCATAGACCATAGCAAAACACTGTAACTAGAACGCTCAATACATACTGCATAGCACCAAACCGTCAACGTAGCCACTACTTAAGTGCTCCACAAGGGAGCCTCCAGAGGGTCACAACATAGATAGCCAGCTTGATGCAATCCGTAGAGAGCCTTAGTGACAAGCATAACCTGGGAGCCGCCTTTCCCATAACCTTCGGGGAAATCAACATAGAGTGGTATATCCATTGGTGCGTGAGTGTATGCGCCGGTGACGTCAACCATGTGACAATCGAAATCAGTGTAAGCAACGAGAGCGAAAACGATACGAATGTATGCAAGATCGGGTGTGTTTGAGAAGGTTTCGTTGTATGTAAGGCCAGCGATTTGTTGGTTTCCGTGTATGACTAGCCTAGCTTTGAGACGGATTTCGCTCCCATCAGCATCTTGTTTGATCTTTAGAACAGGGCCGGATGTAAGTATCTGTTGGCCAGGAGGTACGTCCCGACGAGGGATAATTTTGTAGACTTTTTGTTTCTTCAGTTGTTCAAATTCAGCATCGAGTGCAGCAAGCCAGTCGTTACGGCGGTTAGAGCAAATGGCGTCTGACCATTTAGGAGAGTCGGAGTCAGTGAGATCAGGCTGTGCAAGTGAAGAAAAATGTTTGGCGACCCAGGTGTTGTAGCAAGGTGTTTCATCATCGCGCGTAGCATCTAAAGTGAGGAAGCAGGCTTGTATGCGGTCTGGAAGGTGCGAGCGGTTTGCAGAGTGACCAAGCGATGATGTGTCAATCATGAAGACTTGGTCAGGGTTGCAGATAAAAGAGTTGATCTGTGTATGCAGACTGTTGAGTGATTGAAGCCATAGTACACATTCGGGTTGTGATTTCTGGTTGAGGTGCATATGCTCAGGAGGATTGTCGTTTGCACAATGTTATGACCCGCCTAGCAGACATAACCTAACAACCGAATATTGTACAGATTTATGGCATTTTTCCCGAAGCGGAACAAACCATAAACAAGGTCACGTGATCTCGGCGCTTACCCAACGATTAAGCGCCGGTGGTTACCCTGAACTCGCTCCAGCGTTTCTCTCCCATGTTACCTGGAGCGAGGAGCGAGTTGTCACGTGACCCCGGCGCTTATTCAGCAATTAAGCGCCGGTGGTTACCCTGAACTCGCTCCAGCGTTTCTCTCCCATGTTACCTGGAGCGAGGAGCGAGTTGTCACGTGACCCTCGCTTATTCACAATTAAGCGCCGGTGGTTACCCTGAACTCGCTCCAGCGTTTCTCTCCCATGTTACCTGGAGCGAGGAGCGAGTTGTCACGTGATCTCGGCGCTTACAGATTAAGCGCCGGTGGTTACCCTGAACTCGCTCCAGCGTTTCTCTCCCATGTTACCTGGAGCGAGGAGCGAGTTGTCACGTGACCTCGGCGCTTATTCAGCGATTAAGCGCCGGTGCTTAAGTCCAAAAGGTCACATGACCCTCGGACCTCGCGCGGCTCTATAAGATTCGGAGCCGCACAAACTTAAGACAAACAATTACCTAACCCATAGTACTGTACATAACCTACACCTACTGCGGAGTGTGCTTAGATAATACGTCCGCAGCCACCGCAGCCACAGGTATATATAAGGAGGATAAAGCAAGACTGGATGCCTCAGCTTGCTTTATCTCGTCAACCACCATAGACCATAGCAAACACTGTAACTAGAACACTCAATACATACTGCATAGCACCAAACCGTCAACGCAGCCACTACTTAAGTGCTCCACAAGGGAGCCTCCAGAGGGTCACGACATTATAAAGCAAGCTCTTAACTTAACTAGTGGCGAACATAAGTATACTGCACAGATACTAAGGGCTGAGTACACGAGAAAACCAGCTAACTCCTGTGATACATAAGAGAACACAAAGAAACTATGTCACAGAGACCACAAACTCGATCTCAAAGCAGGTGGCAAATAGTAGGCCACAATCACCCAAACCCATTGCTTCCCCAGAGGCTGAAGGTAACCCAGATGAGACCCTCCAAGGAATGCCAGGGGGGTTGCCACAAAACCCACGACCAGTGGCTCAACCCAACCCCACTCGGGCCCCCATCCTGGGAGGGGAAATAGGGGGAATACCACTCCGCAGCCCTCAACCGCCAATTCACCTGATAAATCCAGACCCAGAAGATATCTCAAATCCAGAGAGGGATGAGGTAGAAGATATGACCCGAACCATATACGAACAAGGCACGGCCTTGGCGGAAGAGGCAAGGACACAACCCCAGCCAGGTCCCGGAACCATAGCCACTGCCAACCCTATTCACACCATTGCCACGCCATCAGGGCGGGGCTCAAGGAACTTAGAGACAATAATCATAGGGAACTAGAAAAGGCAATCACGGTATAAATCAGTGTCAAATATCACTAACCCGACAAGAAGGAAACGTGGACTGGATGGTAAGGTCTATGGAAACATCCAACAAAAATGTCCTCTATGTGGCAAAGAACCAGGACGACCTAAAAGCAGAAATGGGGAACCTGATAAAAGAATTAAAGGACATCTCCATGGAAATAAACCGGGTACTGGGAATGCAAGAGCGAAAGCTCGAAAGCTTAGAGAAGAAAACTGAAAACACAGGGGAGATCCTAATCGCACTAGAACAACGGGTAACCGATCTAGGAAATGAGCTCCGGAAAACAACTGAAGCAGGAAGGCCAAGGGAAAGGACAGAAGAAACCAGGGGAAGAACTAGGGTGGTCATAGGAAGCCCCTCACGATCCCCCTCAGCCTCCCCAGTACGAACACCTTTCTGGGAAGAACCTTCCAGGCTGAGTCCACAATAAGACCCCGAACAGAACCTCCATCCCAAGCAAACCAACCTACCCTTGCTGCAAACCACACTCCTAAGGAGGCAAGACTAGGGAGACCCAGCAAATTTAATGGGAAAAAGGGGAAGGAAGCAGAGAACTTCATAATCAGCATGGAACTTTTCTTTGCTGACTATGACGAATCAGCCTTTGATGACCGAAAAAAGATATCTGCTGTGCTAATGAACATGGAGGATGGGGAAGCAGCAAACTGGGCACAACCTTACCGCCGGAAACTACTAGCAGGCGAACACACAGGTATTCTTGCATCCTGGAAGGATTTCAGGAAGGGATTCCTGGATGCTTTTAATGACCCAGTCATAAAGGAAAAGACCATCCGGAAACTAAGGAAATTAACACAGACCAAGAGCGCATTGGATTATGCTACCCAATTCCGGATCCTGATCCAAGAGGTAGACTGGAACCAGGAAGCACTCAAGGACCAATTCAGGGAAGGGTTAAAACCCGAAGTACGACAAGAGATCTTAAGGATTGAAGTACTGGCAAATGAGGCTGAAGGTCCATCATATACCTTAGATCAATTAATTGACTTTGCCTGCAAAATGGATGACATGCAGTTTGCAAACCAGAAAATGAATACAAGGACCAGCAACTCATCAAATTCAACCTGGGCACCAGCGAAATACAAACAAGGGGGAACAAGCCTTTAGGGACCAGCGGCAAACAGGGGAATACCCAAACCAACAACATGGTAAGGATACCAAACAGTGAAAAGGACAGGCGAAGGAAAGAAGGACTCTGTATCAAATGCGGTAAATCAGGGCATGTCCTGAAGGAGTGCCGAGGCCAGTGGACCTACGACAAAGCTAAGATACAAGGGAAGGCCAGCAGACAAGTTGAGGAAGAAAGCAGCTCTGAGTCGGAAAACTAATTGGTCCTACCACTTCCATGTTGGAGGACCCCAATATAACCCCTACCGCAGATGTATGTTACCTCAAGAAGTCTAGTAATCAATCAATAATATACACTACGGTAGAGGGAATCATGGAACCAGCTAAAACGCTGATTGACTCAGGATCTTCAACCAACTTCATCGATAAGGCCTATTCAAGGGAAAAAGGGATTCCAACCACTCCCCTCAAACACAAGAAATCAATTGTGGCCATTGATGGAAATGAAATCAAGGATGCCATAGAAGAAAGGGCAGAACTAAACATCGAAGTGGAAGGGAAGACACTAAAATGCTCCCTTTATGTAATGACCCTAGGTGACACCGACATAGTCCTAGGGAAAGAATGGCTTGAAGAAGCAGAACCTATCATAGATTGGAAAGACCTTACCATCTCATACCCAGACGAAATCAAGGCAAGGGCAGCAAGTGAAAGCCTACCAATCCCAGAAGAATTTAGGGATTTTGAAGACCTATTTGGGGAGGAAGGTTTCCGAGAACTTCCACCCCACCGAGGTAACCTAGACTTCAAAATGGACCTGATCGAGGGAGCGGAGCTGCCAAAGCCTGCAAAGAGGTACAGTATGTCACCAGCAGAAACAAAGGCGCTCAGGGAGTACCTAGAGGAGGAACTAAGAAACGGGAAAATAAGGCCCAGCCAGTCAGTTGTAGCTGCACCCTGTTTCTATGTGAACAAAGCAGATGGAGGGCTTAGGTTGGTAGTCGACTACCGTAAGATGAATGACATCACCAAGCCAGACAGGTTTCCACTTCCAATCCAAATAGAATTGATTGAGAGACTGAAGGATGCAACCATCTATTCAAAAATGGATGTTCGATGGGGGTTCAACAACATCAGGGTAAAAGAGGGAGACGAATGGAAAACAGCTTTCAGGACAGGAGAAGGCCAGTTTGAATGCTTGGTCATGCCATTCGGAGTAAAAGAAGGACCAAGAACCTTTACCAGGTTCATGATGGAAAAGTTCCGTGACATAATAGACGATTATGTGGTAATCTACATGGACGATGTACTAGTGTTTTCCAGAAACAGGGAAGAACACGTACAACATGTCAGGGAAGTGTTAAGAAGAATGAGGGAAAACCACCTCTTCCTCAAACCACACAAGTGTCAGTTCTTCGTGAAGGAGGTAAGCTTCATTGG
Source organism: Ceratorhiza oryzae-sativae (assembly GCA_030998015.1). NCBI lineage: Eukaryota > Fungi > Basidiomycota > Agaricomycetes > Cantharellales > Ceratobasidiaceae > Ceratorhiza > Ceratorhiza oryzae-sativae. The sequence continues at coordinate 74,040 of JARWMV010000057.1, read as the reverse complement.
AATTGTCATATCCCCAGAAGGGATATCGATGGAAAAGGAAAAGGTAAAGGCAGTTCTAGAATGGCCAGAACCTAACACAGTAAAAGAAGTCCAAGCCTTCCTAGGCTTCGTGGGGTTCTATAGAAGGTGGATAGAGAAGTTTAGCACCTTAGCCAAACCCCTCACAGATCTCACCCAAAAAGATGTCAAATTCCTGTGGGAAAGAAAACAACAGGAAGCATTTGAAGCTATCAAAGAAGCAGTAGCAAGAGAACCGGTCCTGATCCACCCAAACCCAAACAGGCCATACATACTGGAAACAGACGCCTCAGGAGTGGCCATGGGGGCGGTACTAAGCCAAAAGGGTGATGACAACCGATTGCATCCAATTGCCTTCCTATCGAAGAGCTTCACCCCACCAGAGAAAAATTATGACACCTACGACAAGGAGTTGCTTGCAATTGTTAGGTCCTTAGAGCACTGGAGGTTATACTTAGAAGGGACAGAGGAACCCATTGTGATATACACTGACCATAGGAACCTCCAGTACTGGCAAAATGCCCAGATGTGGAATAGAAGGCATGCCAGATGGTATCTCACTCTGGCACCCTTCAATTTTCAGATTGTGTACAGGCCAGGGAAACTCTCACAGAAGCCAGATGCCCTTTCCAGAAGGAGCGACCATGGGGATACCCCTATGGAACCACAGATCATGATTCCAGAAGAAAGGTTCATAGGTTTCATGGCAGAAGTACAGGGGGGATTTCTGGGAAGAGCTTAAAGAAGCTCAGGAAGAAGACGAATCTATCAGATCCTTAAGGCTGAGTGTGGCAAATAAGGAACAACTACCGCCCTCAGTACAGAAGGAATTTAGACGGTATGAAATGAAGGAGGGCCTATTAAGGTATGACGATAGGCTCTACATCCCAGATGACAAGGACTTGAGGTTGAGTCTCCTTGAGGAGTGCCATGACGCCCCAGTGGCAGGTCATCAGGGACAAGCCCGAACACTAGAATTACTATCAAGGGATTACTATTGGCCAGGAATGAAGGCCCAAGTAAACCGATACGTGGAATCTTGTGAAACGTGTCAAAGAAGCAAAGGACACAAACAAGGCACTTCCCTGAAGTCTTTACCAATCCCATGGAAACCATGGGCAGATGTCGCATATGATTTCATCGTCAAATTACCTGTCTCAAAGGGGTACGACAGTATTTTGACAGTTGTAGATCGCTTCTCCCGGCAGGCCCATTTTGTACCATGTCTGGAGAGCACCAATGCAGAAGAACTGGCAGAAATATTCATAAGGGAAGTATGGAGACATCACGGGACCCCAGAAACTACTGTCTCAGACCGAGGGCCAACCTTTAACAGCCAATTCCTAAAGGCCCTATACAAAGGAATTGGGACAAAGCCCAGATTCTCCACTGCCTTCCATCCAGAAACGGATGGTCTGTCGGAAAGGACAAATCAATGGGTAGAAGGGTTCTTAAGAACCTTCTGCAATTATAGACAAGATGATTGGGTAAAATGGTTACCCATTGCCGAATTCTGCCATAACAACCACGTAAATGCTACAACAGGACAAACCCCATTTGAAACAGTATATGGAAAAAACCCAAGATGGGTTGTCCGAGAGGGAGAAGAACCATCTGAGGCACCCGCTGCAGACAACATGCGTAATCAAATGGAAAAGGTATGGGATGAGGCAAGAGCCTCAATGGAATTACACCAACAAATGGAAAGAAAGGGAGGGAATTCAAGGTAGGAGACAAGGTTTGGCTGCTCCTAACAAACCTCTCGTCCAAGAGACCCTCCAAGAAACTGGACAACCGAAAAGGGGGGCCCTTTGAAATCACAGAAAAGATCTCATCCCATGCATATCGCCTGGACCTACCTAAAACTATACGTGTACACAATGTATTCCATAAATCTCCTCTCGCCATTCACAGAAGATAAAGACTTCCGAAGAAGGCAGGCCAAGCCACCACCAATCATAACGGAAAAAGGAGAGGAGGAATACGAGGTGGACCACATTGCAAATTATGAATGGCGGAATGGCGAGCTGTTTTACCAAATCAGATGGAAGGGCTACGACCCAATAGAAGACACAATGGAACGTGCCAGCAAGTTTGCTGACATGAAAGAGGTTCTAAATGACTTGCAAAGGCGCTTACCAGACGCACCAATGCCAGTCAAGACAAGTCAGCACTCAGGTGACTCGAAAGGCAGGCCAAAGAGAACCAAACGAGGATCTGGAAAGCTTTAAAAAGCCATCCAGGATACCCAAGAAAGGCCAGAGCCCGCTCTACTACCTCACTTGCACCACAACACACCTGCGAAACCCCAAAAGCATGCCTTTCGTCACTCACCCAATCGCACATCCCAACCGTTACACCCCACTTGCCGAAAATCAGGTGGCCCCACTTCGGCAGCCACCCACCACCAGGCGGCCAGCACCCTACCCTGGCAGGGAAAATCGTCCTAAACCAGGGATGTACTGCTCCAGTGTGGAAGACGCCCAGAGGTACGCCGAACGACTGTTGCCAGGGGCTAACCTAGTGTACATCCCAAAGAAGTTAAGGGATGAAAGGAACTGGATTGACGATGACAAGTACCTGGATCCCAGGTTAGGGGTCCTGACATGGCATGGAAGCCGGAAGCCAACGACGAGAAACGCCTTGTTAAGAACACCGATGTATGTCGTCGACAATATCGTGGGACCAACAGTCGACGTGGTGACCAAGGCAGCAAGGCAACAGAGGAGGGCCACAGGCCAAATGGCAGACGGAGGGGACTGGGAGGTGGAGCGCCGGGCAAAGGCACTGTTGGAGCAGTGGAAGCTGGCACCGGCGGCACCGTATGTGGGACTGCTTGAGGCCACTACCACTGATGAAATGTTTACTGCCATCAGGTTGAAGGAAGCAAACTTGGCCGACTTCCGTAACTGGGTGAAGGTACGCCCAAACCTGCACGGTTACGACACAGATATGTCGAGCCTCACGGCAAGCCTGGAGTCCCTGGTGGTGAAGGAGGAGGAGCCGAGAGTAACGATAAAGGAACCAACCCCGGACCCGGCCCAAGAGGGAGTCCAAACGGATTGGGCCAAATGGGAGGATGAGCTGGCGGCGCCTTGGAGGAAGTGCCCCTGCTGGCCCCGGAGCCCCTGTGATTATCGGGCCTATCACACGTTTTTTGGAATGTCTTAAGAATAATTTTCATAATCATATAATAATACATTTCAAAATGCTTCTATTTTTTCTTGCCCTTGAGGGGCCGGGTATAGGGTTTTTTTGCCTTCTTATCCTTCCTAATAGTACGGGCCGCAGAACCACCAGCCTGGTTCTCAGGCAACAGCCAGGGGGCCTCCCCCCCTGGGAGATCGCCATATAGTTCTGGAAACATCCAGAACCAGAAGCCGCAAAGGGTGAGGCCTCGTCGAACAAAGGGGCCGAGCCCTCCTCAAAAAACTCAGCAAGGGCAGCCTGGTGTTGCCGCTCCTCAAATAACCGGCAGTCCTGATCAACAAGCGCCCAGACACGCTCAAGGGTGGCCTCATGGGCCCGACCATCAAGGAGGATGCGCTCTTCTACAGAACAAGTTAGCTACGTGAGAACGACGAAGAACGAACACACATACCGGGCACCCCACAGAAGAACCAGTCCCCAACACCTTGATAGAAGTCTTCAAGGGAGGCGTCGCACACGGCATCACAGTAGGCGCAGTACTCCCCCTCAGGGAGAGACCAGCAGGTGCAGTCAAGGGGATTGTAGTTAAGGGAAATAACACGCATAGTAAAGACGGGATGAGGAAGGAAAACAACAAAACCACAAACATTAAAAAATCACGGTGCAACACAATAACGTGCACAAACATCAAAACAAGGTCTGGTCAGGTGACACCAACAGACATGTGACCATCTGCCAGAAAACAAACAACAAAGCACGGGAATCACATGACCTAGCCTAGTCACGTGACCACCTGCCAGAAAACAAACAACAAAGCACAGGAATCACATGACCCAGCCTAGTCACGTGAATATACGCTATCCCCTAACTACCGGAGGGGTCGGAGAGGGGGCACCGACCGAAGTGGGGGAGCGGAGGCCCCGAGCGTAGCGAGGATCAAGGCCGACGCGGAGGAACGGATGGGAGGGCACCCCTCGGAGATGCGTCATCACCAAAATAAGGTCATGTGATCACAACAAATGCAAGACGGAGTCATGTGACAATTAAAACGGACCTTGCAGCTTATATAGACAAGCACAAGACCCGAGATAACCCACACTCTCATGCTCTCTTCCCAGTCCCCAAATACCTCTAAAACTGTAAACATGCTAAGCGGAAATGGATTGAACGCGGCAACACCCCAGCTAAGCGGATCAAGCGAAGGGCGGAGGTCGGCGTCGCCATCGCCAGCGCCCTCGGTATCAAGCCGAGCCCCCTCACCCGCTTCTATGCGGCCTACGCCGACGGATCGAGGGTCCGAAGAGCCGACCGAAACCGCGCCGGCCCCTCGGTTCCGCGTCCAGACCAGGGCGGTGCTGCTGACCTGGTCGAAGCTACACGATCAGCCCTCAAGTGGGCTCGTCGCCCGATACGAGGCGTTCTGCCGCCAACGGCCAAATCATTGGGCGACTTTGGCGGTGGTGGAACGCCACAACCCCGAGGAACCGAACTACGACCCGGCCCGGCCCCTCCATGTCCACGCCCTCTCCATCAGTCAGGAGTGGAAGGGCAGCTGGAACACCCAGAACACCCGGTTCTGGGACTTCGAGGGGCAACACCCCAACATCCTGCCGAAGGACCTCAAGGACGGACCAGGAGGCAACCCTGCAAGGGAGGCTTTCAACTACCTCTGGAAGGATGTCGGAGCTAACGGCGAGGAGGTAGAGGAGCTGATGGCGGGGGACCTGACCTTGGAGAGGTTAGAGGAAATCCTGGTGAAGGGAAAGGGCAGGAAAAGGTCAAGGGCGGAGGCGGACCTGGAGGACGGGGCGGAGATTGTTGCCTCAGCGACAAAAAAGGAATACTACCAGGCATTCAAGCGCCTGCGCCCCCTCCAGATGGTGACGACGTGGAACTTGGTACGAGCATATGCTGAGTACACGTATAAGGAGGACCGGGGATGCATGCCTGCAATCCCGGTGGAGTTGGAAGTCCCAGAAGACCGGGCGCACATCGACAGGGCGGACCGATGGTTTGCAGAAGAGTCTGAGAAGAGAGGGAGGGGCGTGCGCCATCGCATCCTGGTGATCGAAGGCGAAACAGGAACTGGGAAGACGGCGTATGCGCGATCCAAGGGCTCCCATAGCCGGATGTGCAACGTCTGGAACGTGGGGAATCTGTCGGAGGACGCCGACATCTGGATCCTGGATGACATGGTCCAGTCAAACGGGAAGTACTCGCTCAAAGCCCTGAGCCAGTACGAAGCAGACTTCACAGGCAGATATGCTCATGTGAAGTCAATGAAGGTACGGCCGACAGTGATCCTGGGGAATAGCCGGTCGGCCATAATGAAGTGTTGGACGGACATAGAGGGGGAAGAAGGGGACTTATGGGTATCCAAAAACGTAGACTGGGTATACTCAGGAGGGAAGCCATTTTTTATTTTTCCTTAAAAAATAAAAATAATTTATCTTTGTATAAGCTGTGTTATTCACAGACCATGTGTCGAGAAGTAAGCTTAAACAAGGAAATAAGCAAAGAGAAAGTAATCTCATGTAGCGTAGAGGTTAAGGGGTCTAGCCTGACTCATCATCTCCTAGCTAATCAATTACACATCGAACGGAAGGTCGTTGGTTCGAGTCCAGCGCCCTTAACCTCCTCGATATATGAGATACCTTTTAGAAACTTTTAGAACCCAGAAAAAAGAAACATGCCTCGAGATCCCCCAAGACATGTCCAAAGGGGGGGATAATGTTATGACCCGCCTAGCAGACATAACCTAACAACCGAATATTGTACAGATTTATGGCATTTTTCCCGAAGCGGAACAAACCATAAACAAGGTCACGTGATCTCGGCGCTTACCCAACGATTAAGCGCCGGTGGTTACCCTGAACTCGCTCCAGCGTTTCTCTCCCATGTTACCTGGAGCGAGGAGCGAGTTGTCACGTGACCCCGGCGCTTATTCAGCAATTAAGCGCCGGTGGTTACCCTGAACTCGCTCCAGCGTTTCTCTCCCATGTTACCTGGAGCGAGGAGCGAGTTGTCACGTGACCCCGGCGCTTATTCAGCAATTAAGCGCCGGTGGTTACCCTGAACTCGCTCCAGCGTTTCTCTCCCATGTTACCTGGAGCGAGGAGCGAGTTGTCACGTGACCTCGGCGCTTATTCAGCAATTAAGCGCCAGGTGCTTAAGTCCAAAAGGTCACATGACCCTCGGACCTCGCGCGGCTCTATAAGATTCGGAGCCGCACAAACTTAAGACAAACAATTACCTAACCCATAGTACTGTACATAACCTACACCTACTGCGGAGTGTGCTTAGATAATACATCCGCAGCCACCGCAGCCACAGGTATATATAAAGGAGGATAAAGCAAGACTGGATGCCTCAGCTTGCTTTATCTCGTCAACCACCATAGACCATAGCAAACACTGTAACTAGAACACTCAATACATACCGCATAGCACCAAACCGTCAACGCAGCCACTACTTAAGTGCTCCACAAGGGAGCCTCCAGAGGGTCACAACACACAAGTCTGTAGGCGAGTAATGCGTCGAGTAATGCTGGGGATGGCGCGATCAGAGGGCTGAGGCATTGTGGAAGGACCTGGTGTAGGACAATGTGAATGTTCATTGTTCACACTAGATGGAGAAACGTCCATGACGGTCTGAGCAGGTTGTGAGGGTGTAGGAAGCTCCCCCTGAGATAGATTGGATGGGTCTTGGTGCTGAGTGGATATATGCTCGTGTTGCTGAGCGTTTGAGCCATTTCACATCTCCCCCTCACTCGGTGCAAAGACCTGGACCCATTTCTCGTCAGATAGGGTCTCTGATTGTTCAGACGTCAATATAGGGGCTGGGGTATTGAAAGAAGTTGGATCGGGGAGGTGGCAGGGAAAATAAACATTGAGCGATTGATGGATAGCGCGATCAGGCCATGCAAGGTATCGCCAGACTCCTCCAGAGTTTCGGTCTAGACCAGTAAAAATAGTGTGCCAAGTCTTGGCCTCTATTTTCGAGTGTCCTTTAGTTTGGATGAGGACATGGCAGGTAGTGCCGAAAAGTTGAAAATACAACATATCGATAGGTTTATTGAACATTTCGATCTGTGGGACATGCCATTTGCCTCGGATTTTGTGGGGTAAATTATTAGCGATAAGATTTTTGTAGGCGACGGCTTCCTGCCATAAGAATAGTTTCCCCCTAGTGTTAGAGTGTCTGTGAATCATTGCACAAGATTGTTCAGCTAAGGTGCAATGTGCATGTTCAGCAGTGCCGTTTTGTTGTGATGAGTAAGGCGCAGTGGTAGTGATTTCAGTGCCAGTTTTGTTGCAGTACTTGCGCAAGCATTTGTTGATCAGCTCCTTGCCATTGTCAAAGTGAATGCACTTGATTTCTTGCCCTTTTTGAGTGTGGATGTAATTTGCTAGGGCGATGTAATGATCGACAGCTTCACCTTTTGTTCGCATGAAGTGCACAAAGGTGAAACAAGTGGCAGTGTTGACGAAGACAATATAGTACAGGTTCCCTTGGAGCAATGAAACAGCAGCCGGGCCCCAGACGTCAGAGTAGAATAAATTGGCAATCTTGCAAGGGGATTCGATAGAGATGTTGCTGAAGGGTCGAACGTGAGCCTTCCCTTGTATGCAGCTGATGCAATCAAAGTTGGGGTTTAGAGATACAGTATTAGTCGTAGATATTTCAAGGCCACATGCTAGTTTCATGTTTTTGAGACAAAGGATGTTTCGGGGGTCTGTATGCGCAAGAATGATATGCCAGTCACGCAATGTATGCAACAGATAAGTGTGCTGCCCAGGATCGGTAGTAGCCATAAGGTACCACGAATTTCCAGTGCATCGTTTGCCTATTTTTTGGGCTTGAGCGAATATGCATTGATCATTTGTGTCAACTTCATCAAAGAAAGCAATGTAGTCTCTGGTCACATGAGCAGTATGCCAAGGATATTTGTCAGTCCAAGCGGATAGAGACAATAGGTTGACTGGAGATTCTTTGACAAGTGCAATGTTGGTGAAAAAGACATGGCCATCAGGGCGACCATAGACGGGTTTATTGTTAATGATGCGAGGGACTTGAGCATAGGTGTACAGAGCAATTTTGCCAAAACCAGATATAGTGGCAGTGCCACCAATGCCTTGGATTGTCATGGACATAGGAATAAAATTTGCTAGATGCTCACAGCGATTTTTTATGTGACACGAAGCGGCAGAGTCGATGGTCCAGGTGTCATCTAGACCAATGCCAAACTGAGTGAGAGTTTGTAGTGTAAAAGAAAAATGCATAAAGTTTTCGGCAAAATAGCGCTGGACGCATTTAGCTGATTTCTCAATAGATGGCAAAGGAGGATTTGGTAGCAAGATCAGTTCCCACGACGGTGAGGGAGCATAAGCGCTAGTATGACGAGTGGAACTAGATGGCTGTGTTGGATTATTCCAAGAAAACTGAAGGGAGAAAGTGAAATGTGTTGATGAGGCAAAGTTCGCATGTTTGCCATTGTTTTGATTATTGTAATTCTGGCCATTATTCGCATTGTGATTATTTTCGCAATTATTGGTTCTGTCTCCTGTGTTCCTACAGCCTTTTTCGCGTCCACAGTTTGTGCCTCTGCAGTTGTTATTATTTCGGCCCCCCTTGTATGTGCTGCCACCAGCCTTTCAGCATTCAGGACTCTTGTGACCAGGTATGCCGCAGTTGTGACAAATAATTTCAATTATAGCAGACACATTTTGGGGTTGATTGATACAGCGATTTCCGGGAATTTGGCGGTTGCGAACGAAGAACAACTTTTTGCTGTTCTGGGATTTGCAGCGATGATATTCAGTGAGTAGCCATGATTGGATGTCAAGCAATAGTTGTGAGCCATCGGCATCAGCTGGTTTGGGCCGTTGAGGGATCACAGAGATCAAGAGTTGCCAAGATTCAGGCAGAGAGACACAAAGTTGTCGAATAAAATTGATCTCCTTCAGTGCAGCCGAAGATTCAGCAAGAGACACTATATTAAGGTTGTTGAAGATTTTTTGCAAGTCCTTGATGTGGGACTCAAGATTGTTGCCTTCAGTCATACAAAGAGAGGTAAACTTGTTTTGCAGCATAGTCATAGCAGCAATGGCTAGCAATTGGTATTGACTTTTGAGTAGTTGCCAGGCTTGAGTGACATTAGTGGCTCAGGCAACATGAATCATTGGTCTGGTATCAACACGACGACATAGAGCACCCAAAGCGGCCTTGTTCTTCTTGTCCCAGTCGTTTTGATCAGAGCCAGTAGTTGTAGGGCGTGACGTAGAGCCATCGACAATGTCCCAGATGCCTACATCTTGGTACATGTCCTCCATTTGAATACACCAGACTTGATAATCATCTTGGCCTTGGAGTTTAGTGATAGAATAATTCTTGTCCACGATGATAAGGAAGGACACAGAGGACAGCAGATTGGTAGGGTTCAATGACAACAAAGAGGTGGCCATAGTAAATTGAGCAGCAGAAGTAGTAGGAGATTTGGTGGGTGACAGAAGGCCTAGCTGTGCGAAAGATAGAAGATATAGGTGGTTGTTGGGTGGAAATTGCCTGAGTTGGGACTGTGTATGCATGTTGATAAGTTGCTCATAGAGATTGAGTTGGTTAAATGCAAACTGATATTTGGTAGAGTCAAGTTGAAGAGTATAAAGTTGGTTGTGTAAATCAAGTTTGACAGTGTCAAGGGTTGATGTGCTTGATGGTGATGGAGGTAAAGATACATCTGCAGGAGCTGGATTTAAAGTAAAATTGGCAAATTTGTCAGTAACGCCAGTAGCATTGAGAGGGTCTTCAATGTGGCAAGCAGATGAAGTAGGTGACAAATGCGGAGACGAGCAAGGCGATTGTGCAGGTGTAGATAGCTGGGGATTCAACAGTTTGGCAGCAACGGTGAGCTCAACAAAGCTCAGGGCTCATAACCTATTGAAACATCTAGTGTATGTATAGTACACTTCAGTAACTCAGCGTAGTGTATGCGAAGTGGAAGAGCTCAACGAAATGTATAATACACAAGTGAGAGGTGAAAGTTGCTGAGTAGAGAGGTGACGCATACATTCAGTTATATAGTAAGAATTGGAGAATACAATGCGTGAATAACAGGTGTATCTATCTAATGTATCTATGAATGGAGTTAACATACAAAACTTGGGGTACATGCGGAGAGTAAGGAACAACATCAATATAACATCAAACAATATATGGGTCAGTTCAACACAATGGCTGCATCTTGCTGGCCGTGCTGTGAGGACAACAAGTTATCTGACCTGCATGAAGCAGACAAGACTTCTTGAGGGTTGAGAGAGCCAGTTTTGGGACAGCATATACATAGGTGATACCACCCTGTTCTTTGGTTTGTGTGGTTTAGTGTGCCCAATTATCTTGTCCCTCAGGTTCATTTGTCTGAAAACATTTCCTGATTTATCTGAATGCCAGCATATGTGCTGGGGATCCACATCTTAACTTGGGCAAAATCCAATTTGCTACTGAGGGCTAGTCAGAGCACCAGTTCTACCTAAGCAGAACAGATGCCAGTAATGCATGCTAATCCAAGCTACCTGGGTGTCAATTCTGCTTATGTAGAACCAGGACTCTAACTAGCCCTAACTAGCAAATTTGCTTTTGGCTGGGAATGTAGCCTTAACTAAGCCCCCTCTCACCCCTCTCATTTGGCCTTAGAATTGCATGCAGTTGGAAGTGTAACCCTCTTGGACCACAATGTAGACATGGCACTGATTGGGCTCATGATTCATCAGTATCTGAGATTAAACAATAAAATATCCCATAGGTGGATCAGTTGGTTTTGTGTGTGTATAACTGAACTTGAGCTGAGCTACCTAAATGGCAAGATATTCCAGAGTAGTAGCAATATTTTATATTGCTTCACAGGAGGTAAGTCTTGTCTGGTCTGGTTGCTGTCTGCATGGTGTGCCCATGTAGTACTTCAACTGAAGCAATGCATACCCCTCTACACATTATTGCATCTACCAGGTTTCCATTGGTCCTATGTTATGACCTGTCAAATGGACATAACAGAGTAACCAAATATTTTACAGATTTATGGCATTTTTTTCCTAAGTGGAACAAGCCATAAACAAGGTCACATGACCTCAGGTGCTTAACTGGCACTTACAGTGGTTACCCTGAACTTGCTCCAGCATTTCTCTCCATTGTTACTTGGAGCAAGGAGTGAGTTGTCATGTGATCTCAGTGCTTAACCAGCACTTACAGTGGTTACCCTGAACTTGCTCCAGCATTTCTCTCCCTTGTTACTTGGAGTGAGGAGCAAGTTGTCATGTGATCTTGGCACTTATGGCAGGATCACGTGACCTCAGCACTTACCCCTCAGACCTTGTGCAGCTCTATAAGATTCAGAGCTGCACAAACTTAAGATAAACAATTGCCTAACCCATAGTACTGTATATAACTTGTACTTACTGCAGATTGTGCTTAAATAATACATCTGCAGCCACCACAGCCACAGATGTATATAAGAAGGATAAAGCAAGACTGGATGCCTCAGCTTGCTTTATCTTGTCAACCACCATAGACCATAGCAAACACTGTAACTAGAACACTCAATACATACCACATAACATCAAACCATCAATGCAGCCACTACTTAAGTGCTTCACAAGGAAGCATCCAGAGGGTCACAACATTATAAAGCAAGCTCTTAACTTAACTAGTGGCAAACATAAGTATACTACACAGATACTAAGGGCTGAGTACATGAGAAACCAGCTAACTCCTGTGATACATAAGAGAACATAAAGAAACTATGTCACAGAGACCACAAACTTGATCTCAAAGCAGAGTGGCAAATAGTAGACCACAATCACCCAAACCTGTTACTCCCCCAGAGGCCAAAGGTAATGCAGATGAAACCCTCCAAGGAATGCCAGGGGGGTTGCCACAAAATCCACAACCAGTGGCTCAACCTAACCCCACTCAGGCCCCCATCCTGGGAGGGCAAATAAGGGGAATACCACTCCGCAGCCCTCAACTGCCAATTCTCATGATAAATCCAGACCCAGAAGATATCTCAAATCCAGAGAGGGATGAGGTAGAAGATATGACCTGAACCATATACAAACAAGGCACAGCCTTGGCAGAAGATGCAAGGACACAACCCCAGCCAGGTTCCAGAGCCATAACCACTGCCAACCCTATTCACACCATTGCCACTGCCATCAGGGCAGGGCTCAAGGAACTTAGAGACAATAACCATAGGGAACTAGAAAAGGCAATCACAAGTATAAACCAGTGTCAAATATCACTAACACAACAAGAAGGAAACGTGGACTGGATGGTAAGATCAATGGAAACATCCAACAGAAATGTCCTCTATGTGGCAAAGAACCAGGACAACCTGAAAGCAGAAATGGGGAACCTGATAAAAGAATAAAAGGACATCTCCTTGGAAATAAACCAGGTATTGGGAATGCAAGAGCAAAAGCTTGAAAGCTTAGAGAAGAAAACTGAAAACACAGGGGAGATCCTGACTGTACTAGAACAACAGGTAACTGATCTAGGAAATGAGCTCCAGAAAACAACTGAAGCAGGAAGGCTGAGGGAAAGGACAGAAGAGAACAGGGGAAGAACTAGGGTGGTCATAGGAAGCCCCTCACAATCCCCCTCAGCCTCCCCAGTACAAACACCCTTTCTGGGAAGAACCTTCCAGGCCAAGTCCACAATGAGACCCTGAACAGAACCTCCATCCCAAGCAAACCAACCTACCCTTGCTGCAAACCACACTCCTAAGGAGGTGCAACTAGGGAGACCCAGCAAATTTAACAGGAAAAAGGGGAAGGAAGCAGAGAACTTCATAATTGGCATGGAACTTTTCTTTGCTGACTATGACAAATCAGCCTTTGATGACTGAAAAAAGATATCTACTGTGTTAATGAACATGGAGGATGGGGAAGCAGCAAACTGGGCACAACCTTACTGCTGGAAACTACTAGCAGGTGAATGCACAGGGATCCTTGCATCCTGGAAGGATTTCAGGAAGGGATTCCTGGATGCCTTTAACAACCCAGTCATAAAGGAAAAGACCATCTGGAAGCTAAGGAAATTAACACAAACCAAGAGTGCATTGGATTATGCTACCCAATTCCAGATCCTGATCCAAGAGGTAGACTGGAACCAGGAAGCCCTCAAGGACCAATTCAGGGAAGGGTTAAAACCTGAAGTACAACAAGAGATCTTAAGGATTGAAGTGCTGGCAAATGAGGCCAAAGGACCATCATCTGCCCTAGATCAACCAATTGACTTTGCCTGCAAAATGGATGACATGCAGTTTGCAAACCAGAAAATGAATGCAAGGACCAGCAACTCATCAAATTCAACTTGGGCACCAGCAAAATACAAACAAGGGGGGAACAAGCCTTCAGGGACCAGCAGCAAACCAGGGAATACCCAAACTAACAACATGGTAAGAATACCAAACAGTGAAAAAGACAAGCAAAGGAAAGAAGGACTCTGTATCAAATGCAGTAAATCAGGGCATGTCCTGAAGGACTGCTGAGGCCAGTGGACCTATGACAAAGCTAAGATACAAGGGAAGGCCAGCAGACAAGTTGAAGAAGAAAGCAGCTCCAAGTCAGAAAACTAATTGGTCCTACCACTTCCATGTTGGAGGACCATGATATAACCCCTACCACAGATGTATGTTACCTCAAGAAATCTAGTAATCAATCAATAATATACACTATGGTAGAGGGAATCATGGAACCAGCAAAGACACTGATTGACTCAGGATCTTCAACCAACTTCATCGATAAGGCCTATTCAAGGGAAAAAGGGATCCAGACCACTCCCCTCAAACACAAGAAATCAATTGTGGCCATTGATGGAAATGAAATCAAGGATGCCATAGAAGAAAGGGCAGAACTAAATATTGAAGTGGAAGGGAAGACACTGAAATGCTCCCTTTATGTGATGACCCTAGGTGACACAGACATAGTCCTAGGGAAAGAATGGCTTGAGGAAGCAGAACCTATCATAGATTGGAAAGACCTTACCATCTCATACCCAGACAAAATCAAGGCAAGGGCAGCAAGTGAAAGCCTACAAATCCCAGAAGAATTTAGGGATTTTGAAGACCTGTTTGGGGAAGAAGGTTTCCGAGAACTTCCACCCCACTGAGGAGACCTGGACTTCAAAATGGACCAGATCAAGGGAGCGGAGCTAGAGATGTCGTGCCAGACTCCAGCTGCCAGAATTGGCCGGATATTCCAGCCCATTTCCGGCTATTTCCGGTGATGCCGGAGCCAGAAACGGAGCAGGAATCAACAAAACCTGTTGGACTCCGTCTCTGAAACCGTCTGATTCCTGCTTCTGGCATTCCGGCATTCCGGCGTTCCGACATTCCGGCATGCATTCTGGCATTCTGGCGTTCTGGCATCCAAGGTGTTCCGACAGTTCTGTCATTCCTGTTTGTGATCAGCAAACCTAGCTAATGATACTGCACTTCCCCGCAGTTCAACATGACAAATCCTTAGTGTCATGCATACGCTGAGCTCTAATCAAGTATAACAACGTTTAGAAAATTGACGATAAATTGATTCGTATCACATGAACTCAAAAACCAAACAAACAAGCGTGTATAACTGTTATAAACAATACACGAAGGATACCAAACACACACCCGATACAATGAAAATAGTAGTATGAGAATGGCACATACGCGGGCAACAAAGAACCACGTAACATAACAAAACTGTCCCTCGCGTTGTATCAGGTACAGTTTGAGACATACACTTTTGTTGTACTCACCTGACAAGCCGCCCAGGAATAACAGTAGCTGAGTCAGGTACTCAGCCTAACGAACGCAAACGGCTGACAGCGCTCGGCGAGCGCACCAGTGTCTTGGCAGCATTCCGGGATGCCGGGGCCAAAAGGGTTGTGCAGACGGTGCGGAGGGACTCAAGGGGGCAGAGCTGGACAAGAGAGTTGAGATGAGTAAGATGATAATTTACGATTGTGAAAATGTGACTTACCCAAGACCGAACAGACATTTGTGACTCTGGCGACGCGACATCCGCTAATGCACCCGCCATAATGCAAGCTGTGTTCCGCAATTGAGAGCGGTTCCCGAATAATGTACCCTTCTCTCCCAAGATTCCGTATGTTGAATAATTGCGACCCTCCATTCCTCATGTTTGTTCCTGTATACAACTTAGCTTTACTCATATAGTGAATCTCTTTGCACAATCCTGGCTTGCTGTGACAAGTGTGGGAGAACTGCGCAAGTCAGGCACCATGAACTTGGAACTGTGGTGGCATGGATGAGGCTGCATGGCAGAGTTCAAGCAGGTTTTTAAGCAAAAGCCATAGGCCCACCACTAATAATGAGCCAGAGTAATGTCACTCAAGTGTAGGATATGTACCAGTTTGAACCAAGAATGGTGTGTAGATATTGGAGTTCGCCATCACCCGACCGTGGTGGTTTCTGATAGGACGGACTTGATCACATGACCGTATTACACACAACACACCACTCAGGGAAAGCGGGATGTTTATTGTGGGATTGTAGATCAACGGCAATATATTTTAAATCGTAGACAAGCAGACTAGTCGTGAGGTTTGTATAGAAAATAGCAAAATGTTCGGGGAGGTAGAAGACAACATTAAGCAGCTGGAACTGCCTTTGCCTGTGCCCTTCCAGCACCGTTCTTTATTATCTTTGGCGTAACAAGGCAACCAGGCAGTACAAGTCCAGCCTTGTCATATGCACCAAGCATAGCAGAGGCCTGGATTGTGTAGGAGCTGAGGCGGTGGCAACGTTTGCTTACTGTCGAACCCACGAACGAAAAAAGGCGCTCAACGTCGACACTTGTAGCTGAACAAACATCAGTATTGTGTGAACACCCCTAGAGGCCACTCACCCGGCATGCTCAACACATCTAATGCGAGCTGAGTAAATCCACTCCATTCATTGCCAGCCACGCGTTGACTATGCCACCATGCCAGCAGGTTACAAAGAATCAGGTTCCCATTCGCATCTGGCAGAGGGGCCACAATCGGCGCTGTTGATTGTCAGTCAGATCGCGCGAGCACTAAAGATCAACGTCACTTACCATTCACAAACTCACGAACAGGGCATCAAGAAGCCGTTTGACCGCCTTCTTGGCCAAAAAGATGCAACGCAAACGACTATCATTTACGTTAACTAAATGAAATATAATAGAGTGGTTAAATCTTACCGAATATCCAAACTGAGACACAGCTGGAGTGGAAACGATCGAGTTCGCAGGTTGCCCGCGCTGCTTGTAGAAGTCGCGATACACATTAAAGAGCGCGTTAATAGCGTCTTTGATCCAGTCAGGCTGCCAATTGGACATTCGCAGATATTTTGCGCGCATAGAAGGATGGCAGACTGTAGAACGGCAACGGTTAGCCAATACAATTAAGACTCGGTAGCTCATGCGTACGAATAGAGAAGCGGTACGCATCGGAAGTATCAGTCTTGCTGTAATATTCATTGAGCTTCTTGCATGCGCGATTGGCAGTGTGCCGGGCATAGAGAGGGAGTGTGTTATCTTCGCACATTTGGCCGAACATGTAGTCAAGGGAGTCGAGATGGATGATAACATCAGCAAGCATGGGAACCTCGGCGCGCGACATGACATTGGTAACGACCTGGAAAGCCTACAAACGCTCTGAGCAAAGCGCAACAAATAGGATACATATGATACTCACATTGAAGAGCCGGTTCAAGTTTTCGATGTGCTCGAGATCGTCTTTGTCGAAGCGATAGGCACGTGGGATGTTTACTTGAGGATTGGTTTGAACTTCAAGACTGCAAGCGAGATACACTTAGTCATGAGCGCCAGGATAAAAGCGATAACTGTTGACTTACATGGCTGGGAATGTGTGTTCACCATCCTGGGTCATGTTTCCTGTTGAATTCCAGCGTGTTCGAATGTCGCGTCGAATGTTGTGTGTACCCTTGATTCCTAGCTTGCGGCAAGCCTTACGGAATGCTTTCTTAGCGTAGGGGGAGTATCGAATCTTCTTTGAAAAGTAACCAAGCTGATAGAGTTACTCCCAGGTTAAATAAAGCTTCACGACTACACGTAGATTCTACGTACTTTCTTCAGAATGAGGCCAGTGCGCTTGGCCAAGCGCTCCTCATCAGATCCTGGGACAATTGGTGGTATGTTGTAATCGTCGACCTCCCGCCCAATGTCGCTTGCGAGGTCATTGTCTTTGTCATCACCGTCGAGAGCCCACGACAAGGATTCGCTGTCTTGGTCGTAGTCCTCCAAGTCCTTGTTTTGTTATGCAGGGTAAGCAAGGTTTGATTGATGGAAACCCCCAGGCACACTCACCAACGTGTCACCATCTTCCTCCCCATCCTCATCCATTTCATCCTTGTCGTCCTCAAGTTCACTGTCGTCACACACTATTGCCTTGCGAAATGGCTTTGCCGCCTCCTGTACTTAGTATATAGCTGAGTGAATGCATCTGGGAGGACCAAACCGAGTACTTGCCTGAGCGCCAAGATTGAGCACGTGGCACAAACAATATACGCGAGACTTGCGTCCCTTGTGGCGCTCGAGTTTGTACTTGGCCAGGCGATCAAGCATCGTGTCGTGATTTGAGGCGGCATCCCCAACCATGCCCCAGAACTGCCGGCTGAGTCAAAAATCCATTGATTCCATGTCGCATATACTCACTGAATTTTCGATGCCAAACTTGATCAACACCTTCTGCAGCTTTTTGGCCAGATTGTTGCCTGTGTGTGCATCACCATTGAAGCTATTTCAATTGTCAGTACATTTTATCCAGTAGGAATGTAAGCTACCTGACTTTAAGCACTCCAAAACAAAGCGCTTGATCTTCATAGTTGCAGTGACGACCTCTTGATGGAATATGACTATTCCCAGGTAGTCATATCCGTTGTCTGAAGAATAGAGATCAAGCGCGAGATGCATGGTACCTTGAATGCTCTGATGTGACATAAGCGCATTTTCAGCACTAAGTATGATGTGCCTTACTGCCAAGTCGCCCTTAATCTTGTTTTGCATCGCCTTGTACATCAATTTGATGTCGGCGCTGATCGTGGTTCGGTGAGGCTTGTGTCGACGCACAGTTGGATGCAGCAGATCATGAAGCTAGCACTGAGTGAAGTAAGTCTATGAACATAGAATAGATGGCACACTCACATGCGGATCGTTGAGAATGCTTAAGGGGCGCGAGCATCGAGCGACCCACAGTGCACAAAACTCGCGCACGTCCCTTTCGGTCATGTTTTCGCCAGAACCGCGGAAGCCATGGTCACCAAGCTCGGTATCCTGTTTAGTCGGTTTTCGGCAGTAACGTTCCTTATGCGATAGGAATGCAGTAGTGTCTGATGCACCAACCTCGCGTGTGACCGTTTTCTTGCACCTGAGAGACCTTGTAAGTCCAAAGCCCGGTTTCAGTAGTTAGATACGCACGCAAGACATGTCCATATGTGTCGAGTAGGGGGTTTCCTGCTGTCCCAGTCGATGACTGGGTCCGAAAACCCTGTGTATGCGGTGGACTTGGACGTGCTGATTCAACGAATTGTCTGAGCTGTATGTGAATAAGTAAACAGATCGCTCGAGAAGGATCGATGAACTGAGTTACTCACCGAGTTCCAATTCTGGATCATTCTCCTGACGTTTCAATTTCGTTTTAGTCCAACATGCAATGATGGGAACTGAACTAGTCTCGGAAATGTGGCCAGACTCAGATCGGGCGTCAGCCTCTGACTGCGTGCGCGTCGAGCCAGCTGGAGTCGATGCGCGTGTGCTAGATTCGTAAGGCGTGGGACGCCGATACTTCGTATTCCTATCAACTATGATCTGGTGTTCTTCTGGGGGTATGTAAATAATATAGTAAATGCGTTTGGGAGAATATACTTGCCGTCGAGTGGACTCGACTCGTCTCTCTGGCATTTAGTACGAGGGGCTTTCACAATCAGTCGTGTTTGGGGCTCTGCGTAATTAGCAGGTTTAGTAAAGGAATACAGTGAATCGAAATGAATACCTATGGCAACTACTTCGTTGTTGGAGTCCATCGTTAGTCCCACGTGATCGGGGAGTGGTGCAGCAACCGAGTTTGAGACAAGCTCAATCCACTGTTGTATGTCTAGACGGCGCAAGTCTGATATGAACAGCATCGTCGGATGATTCACTTTTATAGTGAATTTTTGGTCAAGTACTAGGCGGCGGGGGCACACCCAATGCGGGTAAACAGTCTGGCACATGACTCGGTAGTCTCCTGTTCTCAACCACACCACCCTGGCCTCCGCACGTACGTATCGTTCGCCTATTCGCCCACAACTGCACTTAACCTATTTGGTTCAAGGTGAGCACCATCCGACCATCAAAACGTTGTCGTTATCACTGATATTCACGCCCTAAACCACCGTCGCGCGGAGAATAGATACCGAGTACGTAGACTCTCCATCCCTCCAGTCGTGTTTCCGACACAGGTGTATATCTTGTGAGTCCCATGTACATCTTTTGATAATTGACCACCGCCTTTACTAACCATATATCGTAGTCATCCAGAATTTTGGGCCTGCTCAACATATCACTAGTCGCGTCGCCGTTTGGTACCAAAGGGTTTGAGCACGGGTACGCTCTCTTTTTCATTTTTCCATTTTTTTTTTGTGTCAACTGACTCGAATAACGGCTTGGTTTATTCACGACCCTAGCACAAATTTGACAAAGCCCGCCTTGCAGTTCACTTCGTCGGTACCTAGTACATATCCTATGTGGTTATTGTGATTGGTTATGAGCCAACTCGCCCATTTTTTACAAACAATGAGAATAATAGCACCTGTGGGCAAGCCACATTGGCTGGGGTACAAGGGTATGTATGGTCGTGTCGCGCTATGCAGGTACTAATTGGATGCGTGTATACCCCTTGGTGTGATCGCGTCTTGGCGATGGGTTCTGGACTTGTTGAACCACTCTCGTCCAATGCAACAACTGCTCTTGGCCGTGTGTGACTACTAGCCCTCCACCACGGCCTCAATCGTTTGTTGCGTTCCCCAAAATACTGGTTTTCTTGTCAGCTAAGGTGAATCATTGCAAGGTATGTATTTTAGTTCAAACTAACTTCGACAAATACTCACATGCCTACCTGGAAACAGCCTAGTGCTGACGGTACACGCCAATGTCCAGTGGCCTCATCACACACCCCTTCACCGATCGTCATATCCTCTCCAGTCCCCTGCTGGCCATGTCACCCCCAGGTCACCTGGATACTCGATGCATGTTTATCCCAGCCCGGCTGAGCTTGCCGGACACATGCATGCCCCTTGTCTCGCTTCCAAGTACCACGTCTCGGCTGCTTACGAATGGCTGCACCAACGCCGATCTATGCTTCAGTTGTGGGTGCTCAATATTGACATTATGTCGTACGTGGTAAGTACGATTGATCTTGGTTGTTGATCCAATTACTGATATCTTAAACCGTAAACCAGCGATGAGCTTTTCATCAGATTTCTTGCTTTCAATTTTTTTAGTTCCTTCTTCACATACGCGCACATGCTCGCTCTCACGTTTCTTTCTAACATGTTGATTGTTGTTTTTCTTGCGCAAACACCCTTGCTCTCACGTTTCTTCTCTGTTTTGTGTTGTTTTTTCATATTCAGTTTGTTCAACAGCGATGTCAAAATATGACCTTGAATGAGTGACGGTTTGCTAGTAGCAATATATGATATGTTTTGCTTTCGATTCAGTGTGCTTAACAAATAGTTGGTCTACAACTTGAGTAATACTAGCTATTGTCTACCCTCAGGTCAGTGGTATTGTCGCTCCAGCTCCATGTGTTTCTGTCCTTATGTGTATTCCTACAAGGAGTATTCCAGCTTTCTGCATTCCTTCAAAGGACGGAAATCCTGCGTTCCGGCTTCCTGCATTCCGGCATATGCAGGAATGCAGGAATTCCGGCACAAGCTGGAATTCCGTGTGGAATCCGTCTTCCAGCACTCAGAGCCAGAGACAGAGCTGGAACCGGGTTTTTGGGCCGGAATCCGGCTGCCAGAGCAGGAATCTGGCATTTTTCTGGCATGACATCTCTACCATGGGTTTTCTTTTTGCAATAATTGGTCAAGCAGAAACACTCTTTGTGCAAAGTCTTCAATGAACCAGTGGTAGAAGTTTACAAAGCCAAGGAATTCCTGAACACCTTTCATGGATTTGGGTGTTGCCCAGTTCACTGCTTCTGTGATTTTGTCAGATTGGGGCATACTCCCTTGCCATTAGTGATCATACCTAGATATTCCACTTCTGAAGCATTAAATATGCATTTGGACAGGTTGCAGTACAATTTGTGAAGCCTGAGTCAGCAGAGTACTTCTGCAACATGCCTAGTGTGATCCTCAGGGGTGTTCAAGAATATCAGTATCTCATCAAGATAGACAATCACAAAGATATCTAGAATATCCCTGAAGATTTCATTCATGAAGTTCTGGAAAGTAGCAGGAGCATTGCACAGCCCAAACAGCATCACCAAGTATTCAAACAATCTGGATTTAGTCTTGAATGTGGTCTTCCATTTGTCACCTTCCTTGATCTGGACTAGGTTGTAGCCCCATTTCAGATCCAAGGTAGTGAATATTTTTGCACCCCTGAGTTTCTCCACTAGTGTAGATATGATTGGGAGGGGGTACATGTTTTTCACAATATTAGCATTGAGCAAACAATGGTTGACATACATCCTCCATTTGCCATTCTTTTTGGGAACAAAGATGACTGGGGAGCAACAGCAAGACTTGGAGGGTCTAATGAGCCCCTTGTCTAGTTGCTCCTTGAGTATCTGTGTCAGAGCCACAACCTGAACAGATAAGACCCAACATGTCTGAGGTGAGGGCAGACCTATAGGCTATGACAGCTGGAGGTCAAACCACAGCAACTAAGGTAGATCGCACAGCAAGGTGGGTTGTGACAAGGCATGTTGAGGAGTGTAAGTAAAGTGCACTTGGTTGTTGGAAGACCTGGGCTAAGTACCAAATGGCATGGCAACCACTGGCACAAAGGGATGTGTGAGAGGTAGAACAGGTGGTTGAGTTCTGAGGCTTAAGGCTCTCAGACTCTCCCTTATATATTCATGGCCAAGGCTGTACATATCAAATACCAGGACCAATAAGAAGTATCAAATGCCATGTCATTACAGAACATTCTGGAAAAACCAAACAGTGAGTCAGCAACAACAAGGTCACATGACATCTAGTTAAATAAACCACATATATCTGAATAAACAGGACTTGTCCAAAATACAAAGAAATCATCAATGAATAAAATGATTAAAATTCATAATAAAATCATGGTCATGGTCTAGGCCATGACAATCTGGTGCAATTCTTCATCATCAGAAGGCCTTAACAGGTATACAGGTCCCTTGACTGGTGCTGTAGGGTCCTTGAGGACTATCTCAAGGTCAAAGGGTTGATGGGGAGGAAGCTCCATCACCACATTGTCTTCAGCAAATACATCTGTATAGTCCTGGAGTTCCTCTGGGATGCCTTCAAGTGGTTTTGACACCATGACACCTCCAGGGTCCCTAGGGATGCCTGCAAGAGAGTGGAAAACCTTGACACCCCCTAGGTCCAAGTCAAATGGGTCCAAATTGTTGAGAACAACAAGTCAGGTGATGAGCAAAACAGAAATAAAGAGAATAAAAGAACTTGTATTCAACAGAGGTCAAGTTCTTGAGGAGTCCTCTGTGAACTTGACCCAGTATATATACATCTCATGAGCCACATCATAACAAACAAGTCCATACAGTGAGTCACATCCAATAGGGGATAGAAGCTGCTGCAGAGCTGTGGGATTTCATATCAGAGTTGAAATACATCTCAGTCAGCAGTCTGGAACATTCCATGGGTCACATGATACAGATATACCATAAAAGGCAAGTATGTTTTGAAAATGATCTCCTAAAATATAATAAATCAAGAAAAAATTGTAAAGAGAATATATGCATGTCAGTTTGTGACACAAATGGCCCCTGACATTACCAAGAACTACATTAGAAGCTGGGACACAATTTTTTATACAGTAGGAAGAATCAAAGGTAAGATGTTTGTTAGGCCAGTCTATACTAGGGTTATGTAATTTGAGCCAGGACATTCCAAGTACAAGGATGCATCTGTCTATGTCTGCTACATTACAAACTAATTGTTCTTTGTGACTGCCTATTTTTAAAATAAATGTACATTCCATATCAACAAGACCAGAACTGATTTCACAACCATCAATAACTTTTAATTTTTTGGGGTTTTTCTTTTTCTGAGTGGGTATTTGGTATTGGGTGACTAGTCTTGGGTAAATAAAGCATGACAAGGCACCTGAGTCAACCATTGCCCAACTGTGCATTGTCTGCATTTGGTGGACACTTTTGTTTGTGGGAGTGGACAGGACTGAAGATGCAGTAAAATATATATTTAAAGGCAAAACATTATCTACAGCATATATCTCAAAGTCCATATCTTTTTCCCCTGAAATGCTTGCTCCAGAATTGGTGTTCAAAGGTCTTCATTTTCCAACTCCCCATCAGATAGCAACATGCCTTGTCCAGAATAAGATTTTGAGGGAAAGATGCTTGCATAATGGCCATGGTCACCACAGGTATTACAAATGATAGGTTTCTTTCATTTGCCTGCAGGATCAAGATCCATGGGTCCAGGACCCTGGGCAGGAGTGAGCTTGGGAGTGGAGGGAGCAACAATGGCAACAGGATGCAAATCCTTTTTGATGGTTTCAAAAGTAGATTCTTCAGAACCTCTGTCATTCCATTGGACTGTTGGGACTACTGTGCCTTTTGTGCTTTTACTGATGGCTGTGATTGTTCCTTTTTGAGCTTTACCATTCACAATTGCATAGACCTTTTCCCCAACAGACATTTTTTCCCTGGCATTGCCTGTGGGAGATGCCATCAACAGCAAGGCCATGCTCTTGGAAGAGGTATTGCTTGATTTGGATGTTCCTGCTTTAGATGACCTGTCTTGGCTTTTGAAAGCCTCAAGACATTGATTGATTTTTAGAGCCTTCTCAGCCAACACTTGGAGTGTGACTGAGCTGAGGTTGTAATTGAAGTCTTGGGCCACCATGACCTTCTTGATTTCAACTAAGAGATTGTCATAGATGTGGTCACACAGTACCTGGTCATTATACCAGAGCCCTTGAGAGTATGTTTGGAAGTCCTTGAAGTACTCCTGAACCAATCTGTCATGGCCTAGACCATGAGCACAATTTTATTATGAATTTTAATCATTTTATTTATCACACATTTCTTTGTATTTTGAACAAGTCCTGTTGATTCAGATATATTTACCTTGATGTCATGTGACCTTGTTGATTGTTGACTCAATGTTTGGTTTTGCTGGAAGGTTCTGTGATGATGTGGCATAATTACTTCTTATTGGTCCTGGTATTTGATATGTACTGCCTTGGCCATCAATATATAAAGGGAGAGTCTGAGAGCCTTAAGCCTCAGAACTCAACCTCCTGTTCTACCCTCTTTGTTGTCTACCCTCTATGTCGACAACAACAAGTCAGGCAACAAGGAAAATAGTAAGAAAAAGAAAGAACTTGTATTCGACAAGAGGTCAAGTTCTTGAGGAGTCCTCTGCAAACTTGACCTGGTTTATAGACATTGTACAAGCCACATCATAACAAACAAGTCCATACAGTGAGTCATGGCTGATAAGAGATAGAAGCAGTAGAAGCGACTGTGGGACTGCGGAATTTCACATCAGAGTTGAAATACATCTTGGTTATCGGCCCAGAACATCCCCTGAATCACATGACACAGATATACCATAAAAGGCAGGTATGTTTTGAAGATGGTCTCATAAAATGTAATAAATCAAGAAAATATTATAGAGTGGATATATGCATGTCAGTTTGTGACACTCTAGGCCACCAAGCCAGAGGTCCCTTGCCCAGCTATCTTCATAGCAAGTGCTCCCTTACTCTACCCTGCATCTCATCACACCAGACCCCTTGCTCACTGTGTGTTCTGCCTTAAACATTGCAGTTTGACCTCCAGCTGTTATAGCCCATAGGTCTGCCATTGCCTCATCAGTGTTTGGCCTTAGTCATGACAGCATGGCCTTTACACAATCCCATTTGGGTAAGCTCCATGTATTTAGCACAGAAATTCTCAGTTTTATTGGAGACACTCCAACAAGCATTGAATTGCTCCCAGAAGCTTTGTAGGTCATGCAACCAGGGGACTGGCATGCCTTGAACAATGTCTTGATCAAAATATGATTTGAGCCATTTGTGGGCCTTGCCTCCTAAGCAGGAGATAAAATAAGCAATCTGCTCATCAATAGATGCCTGGGGATATGAAATACACAAATAATGCATGACTGCAACCCTGAAGGATGTTGCCTTGCCCTTCATATTTTTTTTGAGGGCTTGGATGCTGGCCTCCATACTCTGCATATTATTGTTGGCTGTTTGCAAATCAGCCCCAGTGACTCCCATGTATACTGTAAAGTTGTGATTGATGGCAACCAGGACATCTTTAATTTCTTGGAAAAACCTGGCCTGGTCAGCCTGGTTGGCAGGGAGTGTGATTTGGTTGGGGTCAACTGAAATGTAATTGGTGCAGGGGCAAGAGTAGGGGCAGGAGTGGCAGCAAG
This sequence comes from Ceratorhiza oryzae-sativae, assembly GCA_030998015.1. Classification (NCBI taxonomy): domain Eukaryota; kingdom Fungi; phylum Basidiomycota; class Agaricomycetes; order Cantharellales; family Ceratobasidiaceae; genus Ceratorhiza; species Ceratorhiza oryzae-sativae. Next base: position 48,221 of record JARWMV010000057.1, on the reverse strand, counting down.
GGCAGCAGGAGTGGATGACATAGCTATAATGGAAAAAGGGGATGCATGGAAACAGGGGTGCTCTTGAGGCTGGGATTTTCACTCTCAAACACTGTGGTTGCTCTGCCACCTAGCATTGGACAATGACTACTGCTAATCAACAAGCTGTTGGTGTCAGAGCCAACAACCTGAACAACAATGCCAAACACTTGTGAGGTGATGGCAGACCTATAGGCTGTGACAGCCAAAGGTATAACTGCAACACCTAGAAGGGGACATGCAGTGAGAGGATGGGGTGCAATGACATGCAGGAAGGTAGGAGAGATGTGCTTGACCTAAAGAGGTCTGGGCAGGAACTGTTAGGCTTGGTGACCACACAGGTAGAAGGGGATGTTCAACAGGAGGTTGAGTTCTGAGGCTTAAGGCTCTCAGACTCTCCCTTATATATTCAAAGGTGAGGCAGTACATATGAAATAGGAAGTCTGGGCAAATTGTACAATAGCAGAAATGGTGCCACATCACAGAATATTCCAGAACACATCAACAAGGGTCAATAACAACAAGGTCACATGACACAGTTAATTATTCTACACATATATCTGAATAAACAGGACTTGTCCATAAAGCAGAAAAATAGTGATAGAATAAATTGTATTAAATTCAGATAAATTTGTGCTCATGGCCTAGGCCATGACAGTTGGCAGGCATGATATAGAGTGTCTTCTTTGCAAGCAGGTGGTTTGCTGACTACAACACATGCAGTGTTGGACAGGAGTCCTAGTGTTGGGTGATAGGAACTGTCTGCCTTGTAGACACCTGTTACTGGATAGTCTCTTTCTGCTTTTGACAATTATGCAGTCTGAGCCCTTCTCCTTTTCACAGTAGGCTAGTACAGGGGTTTGTCTCAACTCCTGAGGGGTACAAAGAACTTGAGCTAATGTCAGAGCCAATGACCTGAACAATAATGCCAAATGCTTGTGAGGTGATGGCAGATCCAAGGGCTGTAATGCCAAGGATCAAGACTGCAACATCTAGAGGGGATGTGCAGTGAAGGGATGTGGTGCAAAGACACACAGGGGGGTTTCAGATGTGCACTTGACCTGAAGAGGTCTGTGCAGAGACTAAGTGGCTTGGTGACCAACTCAGGTAGAAGGGGATGTTTGACAGGAGGTTGAGTTCTGAGGCTTAAGGCTCTCAGACTCTCCCTTACATATTCAAGGTTGAGGCAGTACATGTGAAATAAGAAGCTAAGGTAAAATTGTACAATATGTAAGGTGGTACCATGTCAACAGAATATTCCAGAATACACTAACAATGGTCAGGAACAACAAGGTCACATGACTCAGTCAGTAATTCTATGCATATATCTGAAATAACAGGTCTTGTCCAAAAAGCAGAGAAAAGAAGTAAAGATAAAATTATAAAAAATCAAAATAAATTTGTGGCATGGTCTAGGCCATGACAGCCTCCCCCTGATGCAAACATGCTATTTGCAAGTATTATGGCACTCTCCTCCTGTCTTCCCTTTGGTGCCTGTGACCTCTGTGCTACACCAGACTGTTATTAATGCAAAAGATAATGGTAGTAACAATCCTGATCAAACAATCAGACTTAGTCCAGCCAAGTCCCTTACTAATTGCTGGTAGCAGGAGTACCACAAAGTGCTCAAGTATATCTCACTTGAAGGGTCCTTCACTTATGGGGTGCTATGACACTGTGCTACCTGGTATATATTTGGACTTACACAGACTAGTGACACTGCAATAAGTGAGCAGATGATCCTTATATGAAGTCTCAAGATGTGTATAATGGCACTTTCAGGTTATGCAAATGGCAAGGTGCTCATGGCTAAGTATATCTGATTGAATGTAAGAAAGAGGATGCATTACAGGGCTCCAGCAGGAGCATATTTATACTCTACATACAAGGCTGTTCTTATAACATACATCATACCATGAACCAATCCTATCCCTCCCAGGCAAGTCATATTCTGTGTGTCAGTGGTGACAAGTCAAGTGATGGTGTGGTAGAGGTGCTGTGCCAGGCTCCTGCAGCCAGAACTTGCCAGAATTCTGGCTAAAATTCCAGCGAATTCCAGCGTGCCAGTTGCCAGTGCAGGTGCCAGAATAGCCTCAAGGGTGCCAGAGTCCTAGGTGGAGTCCTGCAGTACTGGCATACCTGCATACCTGCATACCTGAATACTGGCACATTGTCACCTGTACACGACCACCACGGATTGCATATATTAAGCACTCATAAAATGCGCAAAATTTAGCGGATCAAATTGTACTTTACTTGATTACAAACGGTTAAGAAATGAGCAGTATCGGCACAGAATCGTCTAAGAAAAATATTCAGGGGGATGTGCAGATGTTCAAGCTCGCTATCCTGAGCTCTAATTGGGGCGATATACATACTAATCGACTCGTCTCACTGAGAGGAATCGAATGCACATATTTTCATAATAAACGAACGCTTTTATCGAAAGTTATCAGCGATATAAAGGGGGAAACCCCTGAACAGCGCCACAAGCGCTAGTGAAACCAGCCGTGCAAACCTCGCTCCCTTGCGCGGAGTCGATGCGCATTATCATAAGGACTCTATATACCAAAAACCAGCCTGATTGAAGGTGTTTTAGCTGGTGAAACTGGGGGAACAGCGCCCCTGATGCTGAAAACCCCTGAAATGCGCCATGGACACCCACACAGTGCTATTCTGGCTTTCTTAGTATCACAGACAGATTCAGGGATGCTTATTGCCCTATCTCAGGTACCTGAAACATCTGGAACAAGCTTATAACATAAATTTCTGACCATGTGCAGTGATTCTGCTGGGTTGACAGTGAGGTTGCCTGCACACACCCCGGTTCATAGTTATCCAGTCAATGTATTTACTAGATATAATGTCAGTAGGGGTTTTTCAAGCTCAGGAGAAAGGCTAGCTGGTCGGATAAGCTTCAAACAGCTTTCTTTGTGGTGAAATAGCATGTGCGCATTTCCCAGAATATTTCCTGAGCATCAATTTGGAGCGACAACTATGCGTTATCGAATTTTTTGCGCGGAGCAAATGACATATCTGTGATCTCCTGATTTTTGCGCATTTAATGAGCTACTTTGCGAGAGATTGTGGTGAGGTTTATGGCCCTGGAAATGTTGGCCACAAAGACCTGAACAAAAGAACTGCGTAAAATTTGCCAGAATGAATTTCGTATGAAACGTGCTCTATATCATTGGAATGCTCTCTCTTCTGCGCATCTAATGAGCTATTACACAACTTGATGTGGTGAGTTCTGACCATAGCCAGTTGCAGGAGTCCCGGGATTCTGGCATGCTCCTGCACCTGCCAGAATTCTGGCACGGACTCCGGCAACTGGCAAGCCAGTGCCAGTGCCAGTGCCAGAATGGCCAAAAAGCGCAGGAGTCCTGCTGCAGGTGCCGGAGTCCTGCAAAATTCTGGCACAGCTTCTCTATGGTGTGGACACCTTTGGTTACAGGAGCAGAGCTCAAGGGTGACTTGGCAATGACAATGAGGGTAAGGGCAACAGTGACATGTCACAAGGCAGTGAGCAAGGAGAACAAGACTTGTATTGATGAGGAGGTCAAGTTCATGAGGAGGCCTCATTGAACTTGACCTGGTTTATATACATTCTTCAGGCCACATCAAAACAAACACAACTATACTATGAGTCACATCACTAATTGATAGAAGCTGCTGCAGAGCTGCAGAATTTCACATCAAAGTTGAAATACATCTTGGTAAGCAGTCTGGAACATTCTGTGAGTCATGTGATACAGTTGTCCCATAAAAGGAAAGTGTGTTTTGAAAATGTTCTTAAAAAGTGTAGTAAATCAAGAAAATATTATGTGATGAATATATGCATCTCAGGTCATGACAGTGTGAGTCATATCTAAGAGTAGGTTGTGGCAACATAATGGCTCATACAGCAACAGTGTGAGTCATAACTTCTCAGCCAATAAGGATCCTAGGTGAGTCATAGTTGAAACTGCTGAGTCATATCTGTTGCCATGAGGCCATCTGTAAGGGCTCTGCCCTCAATAAAAAATTGTACTTAAGGTCTTAAATTGCATTGTGCAGCAATAGAACATGTGTACATAGTATGATATTCACTCAAGTGAAAACAAGGTGGTAGTAAATACAAGACTGAGCTGCACACATCAAATTTGTGATGCATATATGAACTACAAGTGGTCATGTGACTGCTATCCTTACACCATCTTAAGGTAGCAACAATGGTACCATTGTATAAAGGTGGTTACAATGGTGCAATACATGCCCAGCACTACTACAGATGCAATACAGAGGAAGAGGGTCCACTTAGGGTAAGCCTTTGTTTACTCTCACTCCTAGGCTTGAGTTGTTCTGGCCTGGATAAAGGAGTTAGTCATCACACTCTGCTTTGGTGCATCCATTTACTAGCACTGGTGAACTTGAGCTCCCACAAAATCCAATGAGCACAATTGCATTGCACAGAGGCCAGGTTCAACATAATAGCCAAGTAGTCACCATCTCCTCTCCTGGTTCCATTGCCCTCAATCCATCACCCAAAACTGAGGGTACTTGACAGTCCTTGGTTATCCCCTCAAACACATAGCTCACCAATACTGGCTTACCCTGTCCTCCTACTACTGCATCCTCCACTGGTCCATACCAGCCAAACCTGCTGCAACAGGGGCATTTCAATATGACAAGGTTGTCTTCAGCAATTATATGAAGTACTGCTAGATGTTCTTCCTGGCAACTGAAGACCCATTTCCCATCAATGTTTATCCTGCTTGGGAGCTTTGCATTGCATATGTGGAACATACCCTTCAATCCTTGCACATGCAGTACCCACTTGCCCAGATGTTTGATTTTGTGAGTCAAGCATTCAAGCAAGCAAGCCTATCTTGTTATGCCCCGCCTAGCAGACATAACCTAACAACCGAATATTGTACAGATTTATGGCATTTTTCCCAAAGCGGAACAAACCATAAACAGGATCACGTGATCTCGGCGCTTACCCAACGATTAAGCGCCAGTGGTTACCCTGAACTCGCTCCAGCATTTCTCTCCCATGTTACTTGGAGCGAGGAGTGAGTTGTCACGTGACCTCGGCGCTTACCCAACGATTAAGCGCTGGTGGTTACCCTGAACTCGCTCCAGCGTTTCTCTCCCATGTTACTTGGAGCGAGGAGCGAGTTGTCACGTGACCTTGGCGCTTATCCAGCGATTAAGCGCCGGGTGCTTAAGTCCAAAAGTCACATGACCCTCAGACCTTGCGCGGCTCTATAAGATTCGGAGCCACACAAACTTAGGATAAACGATTACCTAAGACCTAGTACTATATAGAACCTATAACTGCTGTAGACGGCACTTAGGAAAGGGGGGCCACCACAGCAACTGCAGTCACATGTATATAAGGGGAGTAAAGCAAGACTGAACACCTCAGCTTGCTTTATCTCGTCAACCACCATAGACCATAGCAAAACACTGTAACTAGAACGCTCAATACATACTGCATAGCACCAAACCGTCAACGCAGCCACTACTTAAGTGCTCCACAAGTGTCACAAACTGACACGCATACATCCACTCTACAATATTTTCTCGATTTACTACATTTTATGAGATCATCTTCAAAACATACTTGCCTTTTATGGTATATCCGTGTCATGTGACTCAGGGAATGTTCCGGACCGGTAACCGAGATGTATTTCAACTCTGATGTGAAATTCCGCAGTTCCGCAGTTGCTTCTACTGCTTCTATCTCTTATCTGTCGTGACTCACTGTACGGACTTGTTTGTTATGATGTGGCTTGTACTATGTATATAAACCAGGTCAAGTTCGCAGAGGGCTCCTCAAGAACTTGACCTCTCGTCGAATACAAGTTCTTTTATTCTCTTACTATTTTCCTTGTCGCCTGACTTGTCGTCGTTGACATCAGGTCAAGTTCTTGACAATTGTAAGTCTCAGTGTTGTCTGGGATACGTTCTGGAACGCCGTTGGCATCGTCTCAAGATAACTTCCCGTTGCCTTCCCCAAATCCTACTCCACCTATCCACAGCCACAAGATATTGTTGCCCTATACGCGCCTCTGTGAAACCTTGCATAGCCAGGTCCCTCACACGTCGTAACAAGCTTCAGTTCTCCAATCTCTTTCGTCAACAAGAGGTGGGGTCGCTCATTGCCCTTAAGTAGCTGAGCAACGGAGGTCACTTTCCTATTCCAATAGACTTGGGAAAGGGTCTATTTTTCCTTTTATCTTGCTCTTGCTCGAGTACGTCTCTGACAGAACGCACGGCCCTCAAGTGGCACAACCTTTTACAGAAGATCAGCGCTGCCATCTGTGTGGGTGGTTCGGACACCTATCAATCCACTGCTTCACCCTCAACTCAGTCAAAAGTATCCTTGAAGAAGCGGGGCACATTGATTTCAGCCGAGTAGTAATTACCAAAGTCCGCCCCCAGAGAGTTGGACGTGCCCAACAAGCCTTCGTCACCGAGCCAGGCGCCCCTGAGTGCAAAATCTGCCATCGGGCGAATGGAGCCACCTTCCCAGCGTGCTGCCCCTATTGTCCTAAGAAGGACAAATTCCTTTATTACTACACCATCCCCCACAACCAGCTATAAGCTGGAGAACCTTGGCCAACAGCTTCTTCGTCACCTACTAAACACTATCGAAAACTTCCAAGACAGGTACCGTTACTACCGGAATAAGTACGAAGAAACCCATGAAAAACTTCACAACGCCGAGGCCTGTTGCGCATACTTAACCGAGCGTTTGCGCGAACACCAGGAGGACTATCTATCCCTCCTCCAAGACCATCTCAGACTAGAAGCAATAGTCCGAGAAACAATTGAATCCCACGAGTACGCCTTCCCCGTCTTCTCAACACCGTCAGACCTCCCTCACCCCACCTTTCTAAGTGGCACGGGCTCGCCAATTCAGGAAGAAGCACCCCTTCCGGCAGCCCAAATCAATCCTTCCCAAGGAAGCACTCCTTCGGGACCAAATTAAACTAAAGAGGGTGGAGTGTCCATATCGTTGCCAGGACACCAAAAGCTGGGACTTGGACGACACTTGGTTGAGGTTCGCAGGAATCGGGAACTTTGAAATCTATAGACTTGTGAGGGGAACGGAAATTCTTTATTATCAAAACAACTCTCAATTCCCTGTACTTCCTTACTGTCTTCGTCGCCTTTAAAATCTACTCGAGTCCCTTCCGAAATGGCCTCGCCAACCCCTGCCCCGGCTTGGGCGAATATGTCTGATGAAGATAAGGTCATCTATATGCTTCGATCAATGGACGAACTGTGAGAGCAAACCAATAATCTCCAAAATGATATTGGGGATGTCGAACACAATAATAAAACCTACACAGATTCACTCGAGGCCAAACTTACCATGAATCAGACAAAAATAGACGCGGATGTGGCCGGACTAGCCACCAATGTCAACAACCTAGTGGGAATGTTAGCCATTCTCCAAACTACTATCACGCGCATTGAAGCGCAAATCAACACCTCCATGGGCGGCTCAGGCGCTGCTCAAGTACTAGCTCCCACTGGTACAGTCCAATCACAACCAACAGCACCTGCTCCCTCTGGAGGATCGACCGCAAAGGTTAAGATGTCCGCCCCTCAAAAATTTGATGGCACAAAACAGGAAGACGCCATCTCATTCAGAATTGCATGTGCCCGATACGTCAATACAAACATGAGTGGGCACTCGGCTGACCAAGTGGTCGCCTTCATCACCTCTTATCTCGAAGGGTCAGCAGCTGAATGGGTTAACTCGTACAAAGAATTTGAAATTCTCAACCCTGGAACTGCGATCCCCTGGCTTCACAATGCCAATTTATTCTGGCAAGAGTTTACTACCCGATATGGGGATCTGAACCGCACCGAAAATAACCGCGACAAGTGGTGGAAGTTGAAACAATCCAAGACAGTTCAGGACTACCTCACCCTATTCAACTTATATTCCACAGGCCTCAACTACAACGATGCCGCCATGCGTGATCAGTTCTATGATGGTCTGTCGTCAGACATAACAGATAGCATGGTGGCCCAAAACTATGATCCCCGCACAAAGACATTCGCCCAGCTCACACAGCGGGCCCTGGAAATTGACTGCCACCTCATTTCCTTCGGTAGCAAGAGGACATCTCATGGGGGTAATAAGTCCAGCAGCAACAATGCCTCAACTAGCAGGCCCACAAATAACCCCCAAAGCGCTCCCCAAAAGGAGAAATTCAAGAATGGGGAACGCATATACAAGATCAAAGATGGCAGGGCTGTAAAAGGTCAAATTGTAGCCATTGGCCCTAATGCAAAGGGCTTCACGGTTCCAACCATCCGTTACAATGGCAGTAATGCCAACATACAAGAATCCTTCAAAGACATAAAGAAGGACAATCACCCACCGGCGGTCCCCAAGGCAAAGGATCCAGACGCAATGGATCTGGATAGCGCAGGAAAGGGGAAGGGAACAAACACCTGCTATAACTGTGGAGGACGGGGCCATATCGCCGCCAAATGTCCCTCAGCCAAGATGTCAGGATATGAGGCAGTGGTTGAGGATATAGAAACAACCGACAATGAGTTGGTAAAAGAATGAGCTCAAACCATGCCAGGGGGGCGGTCTTGGGCGCTATGTTACAAAATGCGCATAATAAAAATATGGAAATGGAATGTATGTCGTTAGGAAATCAATCACAACTACAGTTTTTCTTTCATGCACTCCCTCTGCGCATAACCCCTGAACGAAAGTCTGCATATAACATGAAAAAATTCAATGGATGGGCCATGATCGACTCAGGGGCCACGTCAGTATTTATACATGAAGATTTGGTTAAACAATACCGTATTCCCACCATTGCCCTAAAAACACCCAAGAAACTGAGGGTAATCGATGGAAGGGAGATAGACTCTGGGTCTGTGACCCATTACTGCACCTTTGAGTTGTGTATTCAAGAGCACCAAGAGATCCTCAGTGCCTACGTTGTGAATGTCGGCAGAAATGATCTAGTTCTGGGCATGTCGTGGCTCAAATTCCATAACCCAGACATTGATTGGGAGGAGAAAGATATGAAGTTCAACTCACCAATATGCTTGAAACACTGCATTACGAAACCCCTACATGTGCAAGCAAACGAACCCAAGGAGCTCCAGTTGGACTCTCTAGACTCCCTCCCAACCAAGTACAGGGAGTTCAAGAAAATATTCGCTGAAGAAGACGACATCCAACCATTACCACCCCATAGAAAGTGGGATATGGAAATAGATTTAAAACCAGATGCCAAGCCAAGGCATGGTCCCATATATAGCGTGGGTGTCAAGGAAGATGCAGAATTGCGCAAAACCTTGGATCGCCAACTGAAAGCAGGGCATATCAGACCCTCAAGGTCACCAATGGCATCACCAGTCATATTTGTCAAAAAGAAGAATGGGAAGTTGCGCATGTGCATCGACTACCGTCGACTAAACGAAATGACAATCTCTAATGTGTATCCACTCCCACGCATTAATGATATAGTGGAAACTCTGCGTGGGGCAAAGATATTCACCAAGTTCGATCTAAAGTGGGGCTTCAACCTCATACGAATTCAGGAAGGGGATGAATGGAAAGCAGCTTTTAAGACCAAATATGGGCTGTACGAGCCCTTAGTCATGCAATTTGGTCAAAAGAACGCACCAGGAACCTTCATGGCCATGATCCGGGAAGAGTTCCAAGACATCGAGGGCATTTATGTCGTAATCTATATGGATGACATATTAGTATTCTCCAAAAACCAGGAAGAACATGATGAACATGTCAAGGAAGTCTTACGTCGCCTTCAAAAAGCTGGCCTATATTGCACCCTGGAGAAATGTGTTTTTGACGTCACTGAAGTCGATTACCTGGGAATAGTAGTGACTCCCCAGGGAATTAAAGTAGACCCAGCCAAGGTTGAAAAGGCTGTTGAATGGCCAACCCCTACCAACCCAACTGAAGTCCTGGAAGGGTTGGGGTTTGCAAATTGGCTGAGGCACTTCATAAAAGACTTTTCGAAAATCACAAGATGTCTTTATGAACTTGTCAAGAAGGATGTAAAATGGGAATGGACAGAAGAAAGGGATCAAGCATGGAATCTGCTGAAGCAAAAATTAAAAGAAGCCCCCCTCCTAATTCAGCCAGAGCCCAACAAACCATTCATTCTGGAAACCGACGCCTCAGGCTATGCCACAGGTGCTGTATTATTGCAATACAGAGGGGACGGAATGCTCCACCCAATCTCCTATTACTCCAAGGCAATGGTCCCAGCAGAAAGAAACTACGATATCTACAACAAAGAAATGCTGGCAATTATCAAGGCCCTTAAACACTGGCATCATTTGCTAGAAGGAGCCGAACACCCAGTAAACATTGTTTGTGACCACAAGAATTTGGAGTATTGGAAGACAAATCGGCCACTGAACGGTCGGGTCACATGGTGGCATGAGTTCTTATCCAGGTTCGAATTCAAGATTTTATACATTGAAGGGGCAAAGAATGGCTGGGCAGACATACTCTCTAGGCTGTCTAGACACATCCCTAAAGAGGGGGGTGAGAGCCAAGCTCTGCTTGCACAAAACCAATTTTTGGAATTAAAATCGCTGTGGTTACAAGCAATCACACCAGACCATGACCTGGAACAACTCATTAGGGACACTATCCCAGGGGATGAGCACCTGTCAAAAGTGCTAAAAGCCCTAGATGACAATGAGAAGGTCAAAGATTGGGAATGGGATGAAGGACTCTTACGACACAAGGGCAGAATCTACATCCCAAATAACAAAGAACTTCGCAGACTGGTCATTGAAAGCTGTCACGATAGTCCAGCAGCAGGACACCCAGGACAGTTCAGAACATATGAGTTGTTAAATCGCAAGTACACGTGGTTATCAATGAAAAAATCAGTCAACGAATATGTCACACACTGCGAGTCATGCATCAGGAACAAGCACAGCAACCAAGTTCCCCCAGGGCTTTTAAACCCAATACCTGCACCAGAAAAACCTTGGGAAGAAATTACCTATGATCTGATCACCGGGCTACCTCTGTCAGAGGGATTTGATGCCATATTTACAGTGGTCGACCGTCTGACAAAAATGGTCCACTTTATTCCATGTCAATCGGAAGCCAGTGCTATGGATTGTGCCAACCTGTTCCTAACATATGTATGGAAACTCCATGGGTTACCATGGAAAACAATCTCAGACCGTGGCCCCAACTTCGCATCCAAATTCTTAAGGCACTTATACAAACGACTGGATATAAAACCCTCCTACTCCACAGCATACCACCCTCAGACAGATGGCCAGTCCGAACGAGCCAACCAAGTAGTGGAAGGGTACATCAGACACTATGTATCAGACAGACAAGATGACTGGGTCTCGCTCCTACCATTAGCTGAATTTGCCTACAATAATGGTGTCAACGCCTCAACTGGCAAATCACCATTCTTTGCAAACTACCATTTCCACCCAAGGCTAGCAGTCGGGGACAGGGAGGAACCAGAACTTCCTTTAGCGGACAACCATGCAGAATGGCTCCAAAAAGGCCATGACGAACTTAAGGCAGCCCTGGAAATAGCAAACCAGAGGATCAAGGAATACTACGACCAGAAGCATCGGACTCCTGAAGCTATTAAGGTTGGAGACAAAGTCTGGCTTGATACCAAAAACATACGGACACAGCAGGCCTCCAGGAAACTGGCCCACAAAAGAGTTGGACCATTCAGGGTGGTAGCACAACATGGCACACATGCCTACAAATTGGACCTACCAATAACCATGAAAATACACCCAGTGTTTCATGTCTCACTCCTGACCAAACATAAAGACGACCCCTATGGCCGTCAGGTTCCCCCACCACCACCTGTGGTAACTCCTGAAGGGGAAGAAGAGTTCAAGGTGGAACAGATCATAAAGTCACGATACAACAAAAGATCTAACGTCTTCGAATACTATGTTAAGTGGCTCGGCTATGACGAGCGACAATGGTTAACCTATGACGACCTGGTGAACGCACCAGAACTCATCGCCGACTATGTCAAGTTGCACCCAAAGGCACCCCAGGACCCCCATGCCTTGAAGGGGGGAAGTGTCACAAACTGACACGCATACATCCACTCTACAATATTTTCTCGATTTACTACATTTTATGAGATCATCTTCAAAACATACTTGCCTTTTATGGTATATCCATGTCATGTGACTCAGGGAATGTTCCGGACTGGTAACCGAGATGTATTTCAACTCTGATGTGAAATTCCGCAGTTCCGCAGTTGCTTCTACTGCTTCTATCTCTTATCTGTCGTGACTCACTGTACGGACTTGTTTGTTATGATGTGGCTTGTACTATGTATATAAACCAGGTCAAGTTTGCAGAGGGCTCCTCAAGAACTTGACCTCTTGTCGAATACAAGTTCTTTTATTCTCTTACTATTTTCCTTGTCGCCTGACTTGTCGTCGTCGACAACAAGGGAGCCTCCAGAGGGTCACGACATATCTGACCAACTACTTCAGGTTTGTAAGGACTCAAACTTCCAAAATCAGTTTTTAGATGGCTCACTGCTGGTTATCAAGCAGAGCTATGACATGAACACAAAAGCCTCTCCTGGCAAGATCAAAGAACTTATCAACAATATGAATTTTGCTCATGCATCATACAATCCCATTGTGAGTGCTTTTATATATTAAATATATAACACCCAACTGATCTGCATACAGGCCAAGAAGTTGACCAGGAGGTATGGTCATCCATGTCTCTTCAAGGTTGTGAGGCTAGTCCTCTTCCCAAAGTGTGTGTGCAGGAAACCACTGGGTGTCTGGTTCATTTGCAAGTTGCCTGGAGGCTCACCAGCAGGTGTAGACCCTCACTCAATTGAAGCTCCAATCAGAACCATTGCCTTGGCATGTACTCTAGTATGTACAGACCCTTGCCTTACCAAAGCTCATCTGATAACGTCTTGGTTCTCCATGCACTCCACTCAATTAAGGCTGGCAATTCTTCAATGCACAATCCCAAGTTGAAGAAGCCTGTACAATTTAGTGAAGGGAAATACAGCAAAGACTACCAAAGGATATTGGCAAAAATGAGGAAATACTGAGAGATGGGGGAAGTATGAAAAGCATATATGGTGGAAATCATGTAAGTTCCTTATGCTTGGTCTGTTTTGGAGATTTTGTTGACTCAATCTACTCCATTGGGTTTAATAGGAAAGAGTACTTGGCTTTGCAAGTTTCCAGTCATCTCTTGGACAACAATGAATGTAGAGAATAGTAAGGAACATCTCAAACTAAGTGAATGGCTTACTTATTTCCTCCCTTTTAAGAATTTGGCATTGTTTCACAATCTTGAGTCTGCACAGATGATTTTTGTGTTTTGCAGTTAAAATCTCTGACATTCCCAATCCTGCTTGTTGTCCCCCACTGTTTTGATCACCATCCCACACATCTTGCTGTCCCTCCCTATGGCTCTGGTTTTGATTTTGAATATCGCATTTGTTCTTGTTGCTCGATACATTGTTTAAATGTGATATTCTGTTCTTCTTTCATGCATACATGCTGTCAAAGGCCAGCAAGTCACAACATCCTGGCATGTCACTTGAAAATGCAACTTGCTCTACAGAGCAGTGCACTCACATTTCAGCCAGCTGTAAACAAATATTCATCTGCATGTGCAGATCAATGAACACTTGTTTAGACTGATTGGCAGGTGGACATTCAAACTGATTGATCAATGGATGGATATTTGGACTAATTGGCAAGTGGACATTATTTGCCTGCCAAGCAACAAACAGCACCCAGTGCACTGGTTGTTTGGACTCTGGCAGAGCAGCCGACAGCGGTGCCCACACGCAGAAGCAGTCGTGTGCTCTAGGGTCTGTACCTTGCTTACGTGGTTAGGCTCGCAGTGTCTCGGACGCCGTGTAAGCGGGGCTACGGCTGCCCGAACCTCCTAAGCGGGCGCACGTTTGGTGCTCGGCTCCGCTCGGCTCCCGGAAGATCCGGGGAGCGCTAGGTGGGGGATAGCTCTAGCTGTCCCCAAGCTCCAATAACCTCTTGAGCCCACCCCAAATGCCCTGATGTTCGTTGTATCGTGTTTGTTCACGGCAAGAGTTGTTGTGTGATGCTCGACGTTCATCCCATGCCAACCTTGTCTACGCCGAATGACTCCTGTTTTGTGCTAAGGCGACATCGCCGTTATTCGATCAGGTTAGAGATGTCAGCGTTGTATTAGGGCGAGTGTATGGTGCGACTGTTGCGAGAGGGTCGTCGTTCGTTTTCTTACCTTTTCCTACCCACAACTTAGACAGACCACCATGTACACTACAGAATTATGAATACGAATGTTTAATCTCACTTCTTGCCGCGATTACAGCAGGTCACGCCCAGTGTTCAAATCGAGCACTATCACCCTGAGATCGCCTGTCACTAGTGGCTCATTAGTCAGCTTGAGTGGTCGCAGTGACACGCTGCGGTGACCTCAAGGGTCTCCTCGCAGGATTTCAGGTCTGAGCTGTCCTCAAGTGTCAGATACATCGAAAACTGCACTAAAATTCTGGTCTATTCTCTAGAATCTGTCCTGCAGTCTAGGTTTCGAAGAATTGTGGGTCCTCACTAGCAAGGAGTCTGGAAATGTCGCTCGTTCAGCCGCCATAAAGAGACCGACTGGGCGATTTAACGTCAGCGGGTTTGTACCTGAAAGAATGAAGAGGGGTAGCGCCCGTTGGATCGAAACTCCGTTTTCAGAATGGTGTGCCTGGACTCGAGTTCCGGCTACTGCTGCGCTTCCAGTTGTGTATTGTAAGTATTCCTATGCCATGTGTAGGTCCCCTCCTCCGTGGCGGCGAACTACGGAACGTTTCGTAAATGGGGGTCTCACGACCGCTGGAGATGTCTAGTGGTAAAAAATTAGCGGTACATTCAAGTAAATATCGTATATTCAACTTGGACATCTTTCGCCGATTTTATCGTGGTACTGAAAATGGAGAGAGATCTTTGGTCAAACGAACGGCAAAGCGCACTTAGGAAGCCGTCTTTCGGTAGGGCTGTCTAATGACATGATTGCAAATACGAAGAACGAGTTTTCTCATGGGATTGTCGCCAGCAGCGTTGTTGATCGGCTAACTCCGATTTATCATTTTGTATACAAATAATTATCCCCATTTTGGGTCTTCACAACATTCTCATACAAACTGGAAGCACCCCTTCAGCTCAAGTAGCGAACCCGAGCGTCATAAGAGCATCTAACTTGTCATTTTCCGAAGTGTTTGGTAATAAATGGACGCATTGATGCCATCGTTGGCCAGAGTAGTAAGGACTGAAAACTATAACTTATTCGTATAGAGCCACATTCAATTCAAATGCAAAATCCGCTCTTAGTTCGTTTCGAGGGGCGGCGATCTCGAGGCCAAGCCAATCCACGTGGATAAACTGCTGCGGCTAACGAGACAGCTGCCCGAACGGGCCTCGCCTCGATAATGATGATGACGTGGTCTAAACTTATGTTGACATTACAATGTGTAGAACTGTCTAACATCGCCCTGGCCTACTCACGTCCCCGAACAAGTACCCTCGGTATAAAGTCTTGGTTCGCCGAGCCGATGTATGACGCGCCCTTGCTCCTGACGCCCTCATTTTGTTCGCTGCCGTTGTTGCGATGGCTTCGGGACCCAACCTCGAGCTCATCCGTGCACTTGCCGAGGCCAGTCCGGCAGTACAAACTGCCAAATACCTCGCAAGTGCGTTCTTCACACCTCTGTCTTGTTGCTTCAGCACATCAATCGCACTCACCGCTGCTGGAATAGTGGCAGCTTTCATGTTACTCGTCTTCGATATTCTTATCGGGCTTGACGATGAAATCAACTACATATGGCTTAGCCGTTGGACCTTAGCTCGCGTTCTGTACTTTCTTAACCGCTTCACCCCCGTGCTCCTTTTATCGTAAGTTTCCTTCCCTGCGACTATCCACGGATTGAGGTGCTCAGTTTCCTGCTTGTGGCGTAAAGACTCAACGCTATAAGTACATCTCTTGAGCTATTCTCGGTGCCTTCTCGTGCTTAATGGGACTCGTTTTTGATAGTCTTTCTTGCGCCAACCACGTACCCGGCGGTTAGTACTTCACCAATTAAATTGAACGGTGGATTTCAGTTCTAATCCTTCCACATAGGAGTCAGTTTGACCTTGATGCATTTGAAGCGGACATCTAACGCCTCCTCGGACAGGTGCAAAACCTTAGTTTATGCGTCTTCATACGGCTGTATCTTTTGTGACATTGTGATTGGCAGTAAGGTGATATGTTTCAAGGCCGAGCTAGGCTAACCTTAAAAATATAGTCACTCTCGTCGCGCGTTGTTGGGCACTATACAATCAGCAGTGAGTTATTTTTAAAATTGTGTCTTTATTAAAGCACTGACCTTTGAATTAGATCTATCGTCGCAATGTAAGACACAAAAATCTTTTGTGGACTTAGTTGTTCAGGTCACATTTAAGTCTTCTGGGGGGTTGCCTCATCGTCATATTCCTTATCCCGACTGTCATGCTTATCCATGTACAAACAGAAGTAAGTACCTTGCCGTATATTGCCTCTGAACCCCCCAGCCAATTTGCGCCAAGCGCCAGACCTATTTAAGCACCCCTTGTAAGTTGGTCATGCATGGGTTCGTACAGCGAATGACTCGTGTTAGTGCCGGGCGTATTCGTAGGATGCATTATAATTCCCAGCGGCGGCAAACCATGGTTAATTTTCATGTTCCCTTTCGTGTTCGAAACCGTCGTTTTCGCCATGACCGTTCAACGGACAAGAAGCCTGATGGGAGAATTTGGTTCCATGCCACTCGCGAAACAGTTGTTGAAGGAGTACGTGTCACTATCCATCCTGTCTTTCTGGTTTTCATAGGTTGCCACACTAGTGGAACGATCTTTTATTTCGCCATTTTGCTGGACCTTTTGTTCCAGTGCATCGGAGGAATGATACCGGGTGTCAGGATGGCAGCAGTCTCGTCTGGGTGAATACGTTCTCATCTTTTACGCATCAACCATAGGGCTGACGGCCTAATCATCCCGTAGCATATATACATCATTTAGGAGCGTTATGTGCAATCGACTCATTTGCTCACTATACTCGTTCGGTCGATCAACAACCGTGATTAAGCTCATGCCGATATCTTCAAAAACTTTCGGACTCGGTATTCCTATGACAACGTTCCAAACCAGCAACGTCACCTTTGGTGAACAGTTGAACGCCGAACCGAACACGCCCGCTGCTCAAATGTCTGAAATGTCTAGCGTTCGTATTTCCAGCGCCGTAGCGAGATAGACAGGTTCCTGGCTCTTCACCTATTGGGCGCTAGAGCTTAGCCACGCTTGCAGAACGAAGAGAACATTAATCAACGTCGGGACGGGTTGGTCTTCCCGATGCATATGTCATATATTTAGTCTATAATCAATCATTTGGGCTATTTAAGCACAATAATCTCCCAAGACGCTTCCTCTGGGGGTTATGGGTCTAGCTACTCTAGAAATGGGTCATGATATAACCTCGGCGAAATTGGCCGGCGGACGTTACGGCGACACATCAGTTCATGTCGTATCAAATGCAAGTTGACATCGGTTCTGGAGTGTGTGTCTTGGTGTCTGTAAGACAGATAGCTATCCGCAATCAATGCCTCATTTCTTGGAATATTCCGATGGCAGCATCCTGCCGGTTTCACCGCGAGGACAACATTTTAGCCGACCCGCATGAAGCAGACAAAACTTCTTGAGGGCTGAGAGGGCCGGTTTCGGGACAGAATATATACAGGCGATACCACCTCTGTTCTTTGGTTTGTGTGATTTAGTGTCCCTAATTATCCTGTCCCTCGGGTCTGTTTGTCTGGCAACATTTCCTGATTTTTCTGAATGAGGACATATATGCTGGGGATTCACATCTTACTGTAGACCTTAACTCAGCCCCCTCCCACCCCTCGCATTCGGCCTTAGAATTGGACGCAGTTGGAAGTGTAACTCTCTTGGACCACAATGTAGACACGCCGCTGATCGGGCTCATGATTCATCGCTATCTGAGATTCAAAAAATAAAATATCCCGGAGGTGGTCAGTTGGTTTCGTGTGATTAGCTGGGCTCAAGCTGAATTCTCTAAATGGCAAGATTTTCCAGAATAGTAGCAATATTTTGATATCGCTTCACCAGGGGGTAAATCTCGTCTGGTCCGGTCACTGCTCGTGTTGTGCGCTTGTAAAGTTCATCAACTGAAGCGATGCGCGTCCCTCCACAAGTTATCGTGTCCACTGGGTTTCCTCTGGTCCAAGAGCATGAACCTAAACCGAGCCTTAACTGAAGTACCTCAGGTAAGATTCGCCATTGCATCCGATAAAGATAAATTATCCATTCGCGTCCCTACCCAAGCCCTTGTCATCTCCTCCATAACGCCACCGACAAGTTGTATTGTCCCGTCCTGGTAGGCGAACTGAATGAGATCAGAGATACTCTCGGGGTTGGTAACTGTGTCGGATTTCGAAGGTTGTATCAAAGCTCGCTCAGGAAAAACTTGAGGTGTAATGAAACAGGGGGGTGTAGTAATGGTGTAATTCCATGAAATCACACATAATTATCTGTCATTATCGCATTACACCAGTGTAATTTGGCATGATGACACCATTACCACACCCCTGTTTTCATTACCCCTCCTTATGCCTAATTACACACCATTACCCCCACAGGTTTTTGCTGAGCGGTAAGGCGCTCTACAGATCGAAAGTTGTTGTTTGCTTAATTTCGTTCTCGATCGCTCGCCCACGCTGGCTTATATGCAGTGGCCCATGTATTTCATGGCGCATTTGTTTTTATGGTCTATCTTATATACCAACCTTATGAAAATGCACGTGGATCCCCATCGTATTCAACCCCAGTTGTTCTCCGCCTTCGCTCGCTCCGCTCGCTTTAGTCCATCTGCACCGTACATTCGTCCCTTGTCACCGTCTCGACTCACGACATCACGGGACCCTCGGCGCTCAGCTCATTCCGCCTCCAGTCTAACACTGACTATCTTCAGCCCATGTTTACCTATTCGTCTTCAAAGCCTTAATTTCTTTCCTCACGTTGCCACCGATTCGCTACGAGAATAATCCCCCAACTACTATGTTACTTGTCCTGAATTGACGCAAGCTGCACGAAATATTGTGTAACAGGGTTAATTCAATAATGGAGAGCGATGTGCCAACCATGGCGCTTGAGGCAGCCCCGAAGGGTTTCACGTGACCATCGGACAACGAGCCACCATCAACCATGGGTGAGTTTCTAGCTGGTGCTACATTGACACGTCGACACTAACTTGTATCAGATTATCAGGTATAATTCGCTGAGACTACCAAAAATTGATACCTAGGGTCTAACGATACCTATCAGAACCGTGTTGGTAGCAAATTTGGTGGTGGAGGTGTTGCTGGCGCGTCCGAGGCAAACGTTGACCGGCGTGAACGTTTGCGCAAGCTTGCGCTTGAGACAATTGACTTGGCAAAGGCAAGTCTTCTCATATTCTCATTCGGTCGCATTCTTGCTAAAGAAATGCTCGCGTAGGATCCATATATCCTACGCAACCATCTTGGCTCCCTCGAATGTCGACTGTGTTTAACTCTTCACACTAATGAGGGCTCCTACCTTGCTCACACGCAAGGTAAAAAGCACCAGACGAATCTTGCACGACGTGCGGCCCGTGATGCAAAGGACACTCAACTCATTACTGCGCCGGCTCAGGCTGCTCCTGTCCCACGCAAAATGTTCATCAAGATTGGGCGTCCGGGTTATCGTGTTACCAAGGTGCGCGATCCTCTAACAGCTGCTACGCTTGGCGGAGGAGGCGCGAAGGAGGGAATGATGGTTCAGGTTCACCTTCCTCAAATTAAGGAAGGTGTTATTCCGCGAAGGCGTTTTATGAGTGCATGGGAACAGAAAAAAGAGCAACCGAATCGGTCGTACCAGTACCTGATCGTGAGTCAACTATCCCATTCTCGTTTCATATGCTAATAGAAAGATAGGTCGCTGCGGAACCCTACGAGAGCATTGCATTTAGAATCCCTGCACGAGAGATTGAAGATCCAGAGGAGAACCCGGACTGGAACTGGTCTCATTGGGATACTGATACCAAGCAATACAGTTTCCAATTCATGTTCCGCACTTCGTCTCTAGTGTACATGCAATGATGGCCTGTAATGCTTCGTATGTCCCCTGTTTGTAACTATACACGTTCCTCAGCCCCTCCTAGTGTTCGATTACTCTCGTTCATGCCCTTCCCAGCGTCTTCCAGCTGTGTGCCTGGTATGGCGGAGACTGGCTTACTTATGACTAAGCTAAGTCTAGCGCCCACTCTCATTTCAAAAACCCCAGTGATGCGCCGATCAGCCAAGAATCTTCCCTTGACCTCGAACGTCCCACTCATTTGTGACTCCATCTTTTGAAACTTCTACAACCTCTTCTACGTGACTACCTATGACGAGCAAACGAGTTTACCTCTTGCGGCACGGTCAAGCTAGACACAAGTTGGTACACTTGGGCTTGGGCTTGGCCGTGGAACTTGTAGGCTGATCGACGTCCATTTTTTGCTAGCGTGAATAACGACTTTTCAAGTAAGTATAAGCGGGAAAGCTCTGTCGATTGTGCTAAACCTGCCTGACCCCAAAAGTTCTGGATGCCCCTTTGACAGCACTCGGACGACAACAATGCATTGACTTTGCCCAAGCCGACCCCAGTTTCCAAGACATTCCTGAAGTCATCATTACCTCAGCATTTCGCAGGACGCTATCTACTACTCTTTTGGCACTTCCCAAAGCCTACTCTCGGCTTGTGGGCCAGGGGAAAGTGATTTTACTCCCACAACTCCAGGAGACGCATGATTTCCCATGCGACACTGGCTCAGATAGAGAGGTACTCGAGGCCAGCGAGGAGTTCAAAGATATGGCATCGCAAGGCGTCGATTGGAGTCCGTTGACCGAAGATTGGAACAAGAACCAGGGCTTCTATGCACCCACGACTGAAGCTCTTGAAAACCGAGCCAAGTGGGTCCGGAATTATGTGCGTGGCCGACCCGAGAAGAACATTATACTGGTTGGCCATGGCGGTATATTTAGGGAGATTGATGGAAGAAGTAGGTCGGGTGACCTGATAACAATGGCGTCCTTGGCAGTGAGTCCTACGGTTATGCCTGGCTTAAGATCCAATTCTGACTCCCCGCTAAGAAATGGGGAAACGTAGAATGTCGGCTGTACACATTCCTCAGTGACGATGATGAAGCCGCAATTATGGCTCCTGTTTCGGAACCTGCAGCCATCGACCAAACGAACAAGCCCACAGATCCACATAGTGAGATATTAAATCTCAATGTCTATTCCGTTAATTGATGGGCGTCAATAAGTTCAGGTTGAATCGACTGCCTCGAGATCGTGACACTTATGGCAATACCAGATAGATTGCCCCATACGCGTACTAAACGCTATTAAGCTAAATGAATCATTCGCACTTTACCTATATATAAAACATTCTTATTGAACGAATCCATGTATCACAGTTTTCATGAGAACTCATGCTTCACACGAGTGATGCCAGAGAGGGGCCATGGTTCAAACATGAACAAACAACGCATTAACTAGCCGCGTCGAGGTATTCTGGGTTGGCAGGTTGTTCGGATGAATAAATCAATATCCCTGAGTCCTGGGGGGCTATTTGGCATTGGCTCGTACCGGAGTCCATAACTCATTATTTTATGCCGCTGTTCCGGAATGTATGCCTGCAGTGAGGAGTTATTCGGGCTCACACCAGGGGGTTATAGGTACTTTAGATAGTTCTCGCACAACGAAGGTGAGCTTAGTCCATAATCCGGCGATGTTAATGATCTTTTGTCTTTTTAAGGGATTGTTCTGGTTCATCGACTTCCCAGCTTACACAAAATTCTTGCAAGATTGGTAACCCCTGATTCCCAGAATCATAGACATTTGCACGTCCGAAAACACTGCTACCGGCCAAATCGAACCAAATTAGATCCATTGACGGCACGCAATAAACATCAGTAAGATTCGATATAATCGCTTCTATGCTTGTTTCCAGAGAATTGTGGAATAACGCCTTGAAACTGGAGGGCTTTTCGTTGGTTCTGGGGTTCAATTCTGGCTCGGGGGTTCGGACTCACGGTGAGGCGGCGATTTGGTTTGCACGACGAGCGAATTGTCGGGCTTCTTTCCCGACGGACCCAATTCAGACAAGGCGTTGTGTGCTCTAGCCTGAGAATGTATTTTTACGAGTGCGAATCGATTGTTTATGACGAACTATTTGCTAGCTCCGAATTGTTGGATTCTTTGGCTATGGATGTGAGACGAAAGCGACCGAGGCCAGCTCGTGAAGGAAATAAGATAGCGTTGGTCATCTGTCAGATATGGGGTCGATCAGTGGTTTTCCGTTTTTGGATGCAAAGGCGGAGTCTGCTATGCAATAACCTAGGATTCGGGACACCAGAGCCGTATTTTCAGGATTTCCTCACTGACCAAGCCAGTTAATAGGAGAGTGGCGAAAAAAAAAAACACCCGTATCCGGGGAGGGGCGCCTTGGGGGCTGGCATGACTCAACGCTGATCGAGATTCTGCACGGCGCTGGACGCTCCAGGTGCAAGAGCAAGTGGAGTATATGTGAGGACCCAGTATGGAAACTCTATAAGAGCTTCCGCAGATGATAATCAGTAAGGATCACGAATCGCGATAAAATTAGCGGGTCTTCCGTTGTGGATAGGATCGTGAGGTTATATGCATCTGGCGTCAGAAGTGCAATCCTCTGTCAGAGTAGTGGCTGTAAGCATAAAAAAAATTCCCATGACTTCTTACAATGCGGACAAATTTATGAAGAAATTTTCTAGGCGGTAGAGCGTAGGCATGTATGCGCTGACATTCAATGGGTTCTCTGCATAAATTTCCATATGACCCGAAGATATATTCTGCCTTCGGAGACAAACGAGCTATCCACAAACATATCTGTGAACAGACTGAACCAAGTATAATGATCATATCGACCTCCCATAAACTGAACTTTAGCCCACCACCGAGCCCCAACGGTCTATTCCAAATCTCGTCGAGTCGGTTCAATCATTCCATCCACTGACTAATTTCAGTTTGGAGCGAAATATGTGTAGAGCGGTTGGGTGGGGGCACATGAGGATTTAGAACTTGCTGATGAGCCAGGGGGATCGCCCGACCTCACCAAGAGGCCTACTTTTGGCTGTTGGGGCTACATAATATGCGCGTCTTTGAATTAACCTGCGTCGAGGCGAATTGAGTCCTAACCATCACTACAATCGCCAACCGAGTCAGTGCAGGATAAGGCAGTGGTCGCTGGGAGGACTATTAGTCTAATTCCATTTGAATGTTGTAGATGTGAATATTAGACAACTCGGACATTCAGAGTGATGCGGTCACTGGCGAAATTGATCTCCTCTTCGGTACGCTGGTATACGGCAGCCAGTGACGACGGCTGCTGTAAAGAATAGAGATGTCGTGATTCGGCGCCGCTTTGTGACTATGCTGGTTCCGTGATTAGGGCCCGGAACATATTGGAGCGGACGGGAAATGTGATACACCTGGTGGGAAATTACGGTTTGGTATAATATTGGGTGTGCATACAAGGGGGCGAGTAGCAAAAACTAGCTCACGGTGGTAGCTTCTCCGCCAGCCTCAATTTGTGTGTTTAACGCCGCCTGAATCGCCACTCTCTTGTTCCTGGCTTTTTCGGATTTATTGGGGAGGTAAGTAATAGTGATGTGTACTTCAGCTCTCAATCTAACCTAATCCAATCAGAATTCCCAATCTGAATAGGATGCGAGAAAAAGACACATATTTCTCCACGAATATATTCTAGAAGTTCATCAACGTTATTCTTGGCCGCTAGTTGGCCTTGCTTTACTAAGACCGGGCCGATAAGTTCGCACACAGTGTTGTGTGATTTGAGTGTCGGAAATTCCTAAACCCTTACTCAATTACATACATTCCCCTACTGGGTTGGCGAAGCTCGCTCTTTTGACAGCCTCATTTTCGTTTAGCTGTGCACCCAAATGCTGCCTCGATCGAATGGATGTCTTCGTCAAGTTGGACAATGTACGCGTACCTTCTTGAAGCTTTTGGTATTCCGCGTTAGCTGCTTGGATTCAAGCTCCCGCATAAATATTGAATCTTTGATTTGTATCTCGCGGGTGGCGGGAAGGGTGGCTTCGCGGGGGAGATGTGGTGGCCACGACAGAGACGGCATTTGAAATCTTGTCATCATTTCGGCACTCAGCTCACGCACCTCGGCCTGACTCCAACCTCAATCCAAGTCGCAATGGGTTATGTATTTTTAAAGTAGCGGATTTCAAGCTGAATTTAACTTCCGTCATATGTGGAATCCATGCGTAATGTACATTTATTTTGTTCTCTGCAGGCAGGTTTTCGTCTCATTATCAGGCAGTACGTACTACATTCGAGCAAATGTAAATCCGGCTATTTTCCCAACCCCGATAACCATTCTCAAGTCGAGCGTACCATGACGGTGGCCTTCCCATTTGTGAAAGGTACGGTATAGGCTCCGGAATCCTTGGTAAAAGTTCCTATTGGCGTGATTAATCCTATTCCCGGAATGGTGGCAGGTTGCGATATCACCAATCGTCCTTGTGGAGCTCGAATCCCAGCTGTTGCAGGAACGATTGTCAAAGTGACACTCTTGGTATATATCGTGTATTCTGCTGTTTCAAATGAACCAGCGTCGAGGGTAAGGAGTACGCCTAGGGGCGCGACGTAAATTCGTCGTCGCAACGTGTCACGTATACTAAAGGTGATTGAGGTAGAGTCGACCTTGGTCAATACACCTCCAAACACCTGCCAACCGAAGTCCGGATGATTGACCAGGAAAGAACCGGTGTTGAGTACATGTCCGAGAAAGTTTGGCCCATAATCGCCACTATATGCGTCCCACGCCAAAGTATCAGGAAATGAATGGAAGGCAGCTGAGGCAAAACCTTCTTGATCAATGTTGGACAGTGGACCACTAAGTCCGCCAAATCCCACTTGGAGAAGATATATGTCAGTCGGGTGAATCATGAATTCAGAAATGAGCGGCAGTGCATTCAAGCCGCTGCCATAGTGATGGATCTGCCTTTCAATACGTTGCAGCTTTGCGCCGTAAATCATATCCCAGTACCTGCGCAGCCAAATCGTGAAACACAAGGTTGATTTCGAGAGTTTGAAACTCACCTTCTTGCATTTCCGTTCCAACCCCAGTGTGGGACTGTCGGCATGTAGCCTAAGATTGAGTTTATAGTATTTGTGGCTGTCGTATCTATGCCAAAATATCGTGACCTATATGTCACAGGTTGAAAGACACATCGTAATTGCGATGAGTATTTTCTTACCAAGCATACACCCCCTCTTGTCCAGTCGAGTCCCATGCCATCTAGCTATCATTTTAGCATGTGAAGATTCTAAAATATCAAATCAACCTCACCTCGCTCCCAAATGGATAAGGTTCTTTTCCCCAGTTGACCGCACGTGTCTTCATTCTAGCTTCGAGAGCTGTCGCATTGGCGGCTAGACCTTCTCGTTTCAAATCATCAAGAAGATACAGGAACACTGTCTCGCCCATAAGACCAACGTCGGCGTACCAAACCCGCCCGTTGGTTGCAAATAACGCAGTATTCAGAGCCTGTGAAAGGTACCACTTCCATGTTTGGGTCTTGAGCGTCCCGGGATAGTTTCTCCCAAGCCGGTAGAGAGACCAGTACAGGGCCGTGACGTGAACGTAATCATATGCACGATCGAAGGCATTCGAGTTGGCTTTGTTCCATGACCACCTTCGGTTCAAACATTCAGCTCTCTGCCTATTCAGATATCATGCATATAATCACCAGTTTCCCCAATAAATCGAGGTGCTATAGTTGTAACTAGGGAGTTGTGCAGGCTCGTAGAAGAACACACTCTTCTTCACGCCATACATATTCGAACCAACTGAATATTGCAAGTCGCCCCAAACGGTCTCGGCACGAAGCGTTCGAGTTTTGCAACCTCGGTTCCAACAGGAAGGAATGCGTTTTTCATCACCGCGGCCAACCAGGCACCTACGCCACCCTCGTCGCTGAGGCCAGCAATCCAGACGCGGGGGTCCTGCAACACAAGTGCATTTACTTCTCGGTCGTATGTGATGATCGATGGAGATCGTCCAAAAGGATCCGACGAGTTTTCAAACCATTGTTTGGTCGTCAAAAAGTTGCCGAGTTCGGTAACGGTTTGGACTGCGGCATGAGAAATGTGATAGTGGACAGTCTGAATCAAACCATCTATATATGTGATTGTGAGGCGAGAGCGACCCCACTTCTGGGGAGTGATAGTGTACCCGGCCCACCCATTCTTTCCTTCGGAGTTTGTAGCCCATGAAAGTGCACCTGGGGGAGAGACCGATAGGCTACTGACCGCCGAAGAGTGTTTGAGGAACAGTTTCCCAGGCGTATCCGCAGGAAGAATATAGCCGGGGATTCCATAGGCAATGGGACGTCCAGCTTCACTTAGTCGCTTATCAATCGAGCGAACGCCATCGCAAGCAAAAAGTCGAGCGCGTAATGCCTAGTTTCACCAGGTTGAATAGTCACACTCGAGGCCATGTTCCACGGGCCACCCGGGACGTTTTTCCATTCTGCATCTGCATAAGCCTTGGAGTGCACCTGCCAAGAATAGTACCCCTCAAAGGTCTGACTCTGATAGTAGGGCGGGTTATCGGTCGAGTCCGAGTTCTCGGCCAAGAATCGCCAAGCTTCGAGGCCCGTTGCTTGAACCTGCACCTGGCACAACGAGAAGCACGGGTCCAGTTCCGCTAAGAGGAACGACTCGAACAAAACCAGCATCCAGACCAACATACGGGTCGGCGAGCGAGCAGTTTGTGTCGTGTCCGCGGCGGTCCGGTCGGTGAATATCGAATTGAAAGCAATAGGAAACTCGAGCGAACCGATTTCAATAGCGGTTGTCCCCTTGTTTTGCAACGCGAACCGCAGACCCAGGACACCACTCGACGAGCGCACCCACGAGCGAGTGATATCAAGATATGACGTGATTGAGTCAGGCAGCGTGGGGGCCAGATTTGCGGAGGCCAGGGTAGTGCCTGATATCGCTAGCTCGGCCACAGGCTTTCGCGCCACCGCAGAATCGCCCGCGGTCCACGTTGTAGTTCCCACCGGCCGGATGCGAAGTGCGATATCACCCGTGTGGTAATTCCTATAGCCCCACGTGTTTTTCAGCAACACGCGTTAGCGATACGGGGTTTAGCTAAACTTAATAATATACGTACCCATCGTACTGCCGTTGGAGCAATCGATCGAAAGGGGCAAAGTCAAAGGATGCGCTGGGTTTGAATGAAGCTAACACCTGGGAATCCTTGACCAGTCTAACGCTCGTGGACGATCCGATGTCAAGCCCAATATAGCCATTGGCGAGTCCAAGTGTCGGTATACGCTGGCCTAGCACAAAGGGTACAAGCAAAGCGACGCTCAGGGTTGAGACATACACCATTTTGTGACCTCGATCACAGGACCCAAGGTGAGCTCAGCGGCCGTGCCCTTTATACGCTCGAGGGCTATAACATGGGTGTACTTTCCATATGGATCTCGAGATTTCCCATAATGGTTCTCTTCAGGCTCGAGGGCGGGCCGGACTTCGACTCACGGGGTTTGGGCAGCATGGGCTGATGTAGTGTGGGAAGCCAGGAAGCCGGCAGAGACTCGGTGGACAACCGTGTTGCACGTGCGCGTGTGAAGGCCTTCATTCGGTACTCGAGCATTCATTTCTCAGCCTTTGTGCATTTGGACCCTCCATTCAGTGTAATGACGTAACGATGTAGAATAAGCAAAGGAGGAGATTTAGTTCATTTGCTCGCCTGAATTAATCAACGGGCACACTATTCCGCTTATGGAAGTTGGCTACCATTATTAAGATACACCTGTTGAAAGGAACATATCGCACCGTACATTTACCTCCATGCATCATCACGCATGAGTGGCGTAAGGCAAGGTGGCCACGAAATCGATTGGCTGGCGGCAAATACCGCTTGCAATCGGGGCAGCTGTCAAAACTCTGCAGCTCAATTCGTGAAGGACCTCCCACACGGGAATGGGCTCCATAGGCTCCATAAGGTTTCATGATCCAGACGTAAAAGTCCTCACCCGAGGCGGTGAATGATGATCGCGCTTTTCATTTGGTGAATGGCTGCTAGTCTCGAGCGGCTGATTATCACGGCTGAAATCGGGCCGATGCCTGAAAGCGGGGCAGGCTTTTTGGGGCTAGGGGCCGCTGTCACCTACACATTACAACGGCAGATCACGGGGTAAGATGCCCTCTGTGTCTAGACACTTTGACAAATGTGCGGCTGATGTCCATCTGGCGGCTGGATCAAATAGCCTGGCCGATGGGCCGCCGGTTACCGCCCAGCCGAGTATGCTTCAACAATTCAGGAAATGTCTATTCCAGGTCACCACCACGCACCATGCACCCACCACCCTAAAATGAAAAACCGTAGAGTAACGTCACATTTACAGGTGGGTATTACAGTGTCGCATCAACCCGGGACGGTTAGCCAAGAGGCCTAGATCGTGTAATTATCAAACGAAGAGCAAAATACCACATCCAACGCCGTTCCGTCTACTCCTCTTCCGCATGGTACCCAGCCCGACGCATGGCTCCCAACCGGTGTCTGGCTGCCCCGAGCTCCTTTTCGAGCTTGAGAATCTCGACTTGCTGTTCCATCTCCCGAACTTTGAACTCGTGTACCGCCATGGCGCGATAGTCGACCTCCTCCGCCTCGAGCTGTTTAGCCGTGATGGCTTTGACCTGTCGGACCAGCGCTTTGCACGCCTCGGTCACAGCCTTGGCTGCCAATTCTAGTCGATCCTGAGTCTTGGACATCAACGAGGCCTTGACGCGACTGGCTGCGACAAGTTGGGCAGTGGCGCCCGCGACTTCGTTTGAAGCCACAATCAGTTGCTCCAACGAGTGGGTTCCGTTCAAAACGCCATCCGCGCTCTCGATAAGCAAATTCGTCGCAAAAGCCACAGCCTTGGCCGCAGAAATAAGACCCTCGGTCCAGCGGTTATTGCGTTTGTAAAACTGTTGCGAAGAGCTAGAACCTTTGCCCTGGGCGACGATCTCTTGCTGGGATTCGGTCGCGGCTTGGATCAGTCGGCCGATCGCATTGGTGATGGCCATTGCCGCGGCAAGGATTGAATCATGAACCTGCAGGTCGACGGCGCTGAATCGGGATGCGTCGCGTGGGCGGTCAATCAGTTGCTGCAGCCGCTGAGTCGCAGCCTCGATCGCGCGTGCGGCGCCCAACATCTCCTGCTCGACCATATCGCCCAAGTCTCCATTTGCGCGCGCTCCAGACTTGTTCTTCGGAACGAGTTTGTCGACCACGTCGATAAGCTTTGTAAGCGCACCACGCGCCTCGACGTTGTTTCGCAACGGGATCTCCGTGCGTTGAGACTGGGGTATCAGGTCCAGTTTGTAGGATTGCAGGTTCAGGAAGAACCGCAAGCCGACGTCGCCCGCATGTTTCGCATCGGCAATCAACCGGTCCACCGCATTGTCGTCGTTGGCGAGCCGAGTGATTCCCTTGCAGTTAAGAAGGACCTCGGACAGCGAATGCGCGTACTCGTTGGCGGCCTTGATGACGTCGACATGGTCGCCTCCAGGCTCTCCACCCAGGTACAAGTTGAACGTCATAGCGAATTCGGTGGCGTTGTTGATAGCCTTTTCGATCATCGAGAGCGTATACTCGGGCGTCGCGGTCTGGTTCCCATTCTGGTTAGGGGATTCGAGCTCGTAAATCGCGTCATCCATCTTTTGCACGCAGCTCTGGAGAATCGAATCTGTTGATCTTAATGAGAATAGAGCCAAAGTTTAACTGTTATCGAACTTACCAATAATTTGATTGAGCTTCTTGCGATTATCCAAAATGAGCGTGTCGATTTGCTGGTTCGCGGTCTCTTCCGTAATATCTTGCGTCTGCATAACCAATAATATTCAGCCCCCCTATTCGCATAATTAATGTTGCGCGCACCGTTTTGAGCTCGAGCTGCATCTCAGCCATCTTCTGAATGGTGCTGTCCATCTCCTCTTGAAGGATCGCAATTTCTTGGTCCTTCTCCTCCCTCAACCTTTCCACCGCCGAGTCCTGTCCATCGAGCTTGCGCAGTAAATCGTCGATTTGGATTTGTTTAGCCTGCCATCTCACAATTAGACTCGAGTGGCCACATTAATTCTCAAACCAGGGATAGCACGCACCCTGAGCGAGTCCTCGAGCTCGTTCAGCTGACGATTGTACTTGGACATCATAGTCGAGACCTCGGAACTCTTGTTTCGGCTGGCATCCTCGGCCCGCTCGTTTGCAAAGCTGAGATCGCGGCGAACTCGGTCCATATCCTCCTTGTGACTCTGCAACGAAGGGGACACCAAAATGAGAAACGCCACACTTGATCGAAGATAATTTGGCCACCCACCGCTTTCATACGGTCCAAGTCGAATCGGGCACGATCCCGCTCTCGAATCATATCTGCAAGTTCGAGATTCTTGGTCTTGATGTCCCGCTCCATGCGTTCCATGCGGTCGATCGCTTCTTGGGCTGAGTTGGCCTTGAGCTGCATTTGCTTAAACTTGCTGAGCATGTCGAGATGCTCGGTCCGGAGTTGGGAGTAGAGTTTGGCGAGGGATTCATACTTGTTGCGCCAGAGGGTGACTTGGTCCTGGAGTTGTTTGATGAGTTCGTCCTTGCCACCCATTTGTGCCATCGCGTCCGAATTAGCCGAGTTGAGAGCGCCTTCAGAGCTTTAACCCTCTGCAGAATATAAATACATGGTTTTGCACGAAAGATGGCAACACTCACTCGGTCATACTGCTCAAGCATGAGCTGATCGCGCTCCCACTGACTCCTCATATTCAACATCTCGCGCTCCATCTCCTGTATTCTCACCGCCGCCTGGTTCTGCATGGACATCTGAGCCATCTGAGCCTGCTGCCGCATCAACTCTTCCTGTGCGAGCCTCTCACGTTCGGCCTGCAGCCTCTGGGCCTCTTCAAACTCGCGCTGTTGCTGCATCTGCTGTTCCAGCCTCCTAGTCTCCTCGGCTTGGCGCGAAGCGATCAACGCGGCCTGCTGATCTTCATACTCCTTGAGCATGCGCGCCTGTTCTGCGATCTGTGCCGCGGTCGGGTCGGGCGAGGGCGCCGGGGGCGGTGTCGCGGGTGCGGCCGTCGATTTGGGCCGTTTGGGCAACTCGGGCGCAGATCCACTGTCGGTTAACGACGGTGGTTCTTGCCCGAGCTTGGGAACGTTGATCAGACCCGTGAGGTATTTCAGGTTGGAACATTCGTAGTAAAACTTGCGGAGGTTGTAGTGCTGAGAGTTGTATCGAGATCGGAGTGGCTCGAGTGCATCACCAGCGTCGGTTCCTGTGGGATAGGCCGGGTCAGATTACAGGCGGGGGGTGTCGAAGTGTGTGAACGATGGTGGATCGTTTGGAGAAGCCTGGTAAATCGGAAGAATCACGTACGACGGTGCATCGCGCGCAGCATGCTCGTGATGAAGCGGTAGATGCCATAGCTTTCCTTGACGAGCGGAACTAAGGAGGAAATACGGCACTCGTTGTTGACGGAATGACGGAAGGTCGAAAAGACGAGCTTTTGGAAGGACTCGATCTGGTCTTGCAAGTTCATCAAATCCGAGATGGTTTCATACCTATCACATACCCAGAGTTACCAGATCAGTCTAGTTGACACGCGGCACGGGTCTGTACTTACCCCTCATTGGGATCGTCGATGTTCTTTAACGAGACATATTCCTCATAGTCGAACATGCCATTGAACTCGGGGTGCGTCCTGTGGAAGCGGAGCTTGGATAGGATAAACGCGACATACGCCCGGATGAGCGAGCCGTATCCTGGCAAGTCGTGAGCGCACATCTCGGCGTCGGGCCGACTCGCGCGTACCTCGCATGCCATCACTCCCGATCGTGCGAGCACAGGTCTCTAGCCAGCCTGTCTGGTTCTGGCCCTCGCGGATGGCCTGCTGGGGAATTAGTACTGCGGTGGTGGCGATTCCCACCAAACACGTACCACCGGGTGGCCCTCCTGGAGTATCTTGTGCACGGTGATGAGCGCCTTGAACGTCTGGACCTCGTCGGAGAGGATGGGCTGGACGCGCAGGCCGTCCAGATCGACATGGACGAGTGGTAGTCCCATGTGTACACGATGCACTCTGCGACGCGTCAGTCACGAACCGGACGACCGCGGTGACAACGTACTGCGGACGTGTTTCTGCTTGGGCGCCGTCTCTTCCGGGCTCGTCGCCTTCTTGATGTTGAGCGTGAGCTCGGCCTCGGCCTTGTCGCGGTCGACGGGGCGCGTCGGGAAATGGGGGTCCGCCGACGAGCGCCCGTCGTGGACATAGTCGGACTGGTTCTGTCGCGTGCGCCCTCCAGAAAACCTGGCGCAAGAAACAGAAATCAGCAGACGTACAAAGGTAAATAGACCTGATCCCACATCGGTGAAGCTGGTGGCAATACTATCGAGGTTTAGCAGAGAATTGGGCAGCGACGATGACCCAGCCAGGCGGGCGGCTGACAAAGCACAGGGTCGCCCCCGCGGCTGGCTCCCGAAACCTGATCGCTTCAGCCCCGATTTCAGGCGGGAGCGCCCGTCGAGTGGACTGTAATGGGGGCGGATTTCCATAAAAGCAGCCCACCCAAGTGCCGATGAGACCAGCATCCCCTGTCTTGCTTCCCCTCTTCTCCTCTTCCACGTCTCTCACGACCCCATCATGTCCACCTCGTTCTCCACCATCGACTGCGAGGCCTTCCTCAACGACTTTCCCCACCTCAAGGTTCTCTTCCGCGAGGTATGCGCCGCCGCTTTCCCATCTCCGCTGCTCATACTCATGACTGTGACAGACCCAATCCATCTTCATTTCAGCCACCATTGCCCTTGTCCTGCTTACCAGGTCTGCTGGCATCGCATTCTTTGGCCTCGGTGTCATCGTCGTCTGCTTCCTTGCCAAGAAGCTCAAGAAGGTCCTCCGCCAACCTCGGCCAGTCGGGACTGACAAGGTTACCTATGGGTAAGTTGTTCCTCTGAACGTGCTCCATTCAATTCACTCACCCTATCAACTAGAATGCCAAGTACCCACTCTGCCGCGATTACATTCTACGCGATCTACATTATCCTATCCGCAAACGTGCTCCCCATCCACCCTGCATGGCACTTCCCATCCTCCCCTTACGTCCGCGTTATCCCGTCTGTGATCTCCCTTCCCTGGGCAGCTGGTGTCAGCCTCTCGCGCGTCGGCCTCCACCACCACACTATGGAACAGGTTCTTGCCGGATGTCTGTTGGGCGCCATCACCGCCGGTATTTGGTTCAAACTCTGGATCTCGGGTCTTAACTCGTACGGC
The DNA here is from genome assembly GCA_030998015.1 of Ceratorhiza oryzae-sativae. NCBI lineage: Eukaryota > Fungi > Basidiomycota > Agaricomycetes > Cantharellales > Ceratobasidiaceae > Ceratorhiza > Ceratorhiza oryzae-sativae. The sequence continues at coordinate 14,727 of JARWMV010000057.1, read as the reverse complement.
GCGATCGTCGAGGGTGCCCTCAACACTGCTTTGGGCTTCTAATCATATTCCCTTCCCGGTTACGATTCTCCCTTTCTCTGTCTGGGGTTCATCGCATCGTTTCTGCAGGATCGCATCTTTCTCTCACCCTCACGAACAATCTCTTCTTGCTCCCTTTCACGCCTCGTCACGCATATAATCATACCTTGTACTAGTATGAGTTTCCCGCATTCTGCTGTCTGTCCTCCAGATCTCTCTCCCCTTTTGTCCAATTTCCTCTCCCCTGTTGTCTGTTGTTCTTGTTGTTTGCCTGTTGTAACTTGTACGTTAGGACACAGATCCATCCAAATTCATCCGATTTTCCTCTAATCCTTTTTCTTCTGTCCGATCATACCCTTTCTTATTAGCACTCAGCTCGTGCCAAGTGAATTATATTGATTCCTAAGTCGTGAACAAGTAAACTCGATTACGCACACAAAGACGTAAATCATACCCGAAGAACACCCCGCCCGCCTAGCACATCATTACTCCCTCCAGTCTAGTCTCCGAACTGACCCACCAGGATTCCTTTAATCTTAGCCTCCGTGGAAATCACCTCATACAACTTGGGGAGTGCTTCTGCATCCGAGGACCCAACAGTACAGCCATCCATCCATAGCCTAGCTCGAACCTATCGACTGAAAAAAAAAAGCAACCGCGTGTTGTGATACCGCGGGAACTCCATCACATCCCCAACGCACCTCACCCAGAAAGAACGAAAAGGCCGTCATAGCATCCCAGAAACGGCTTCCACGCCACGTGGCGCGCATAAAGGGACACTGTACATCCCAGGGACAAATCGCTCATGGTCAAAAAGTGCCAGAGATGTGTTCACACTGGCCATATAGTGGATCATCGCTATTTCATATCGGTTCTGGAACTTCATATCGGAGTCATCTCAAACCCCTAAGCCCGCAGCGCATACACTGGCCGAATTTCCGCATCGGGTAATTACCGTAGGTTCGCGCGGGCCCATATGCCTGGCCGCATGGCCGCATGACCAAAAGGACTAAAACACCGAAAGCTCCACACGAACATACTAGTCATCGTTAATTACGAGGCCTACTTGGGTCAAATGCGTAATTATTATCCTCGCGTTTCACATTCACGCACCCCTTGTCCCTTCATGAATATCGATCACTTACGCCACCTCCTTGCGCGAGACTGAAAGGCCACGCCACCACCCACGCTCAAGAAACCCAAGGACAAGGGATCTCTTCTTCTCGTGAGAGACGCTCGGCTCGATCGGTGCGCAGGGCAGAGAGCTTCAGACATGTTCTCGCAAACAAAGGGTTTGATTCGCTCACATTCCTTCCTATTGAATTCTCTCTTCTTTTAGGCAGATGTTCGCTAGAGGAGCGAGGTGAGATACGATTTACTCTTTTCGGTTGAAATTAGCGGAGACGAATCCGGTCGGGCCTTGGGCAGCATACTAGGCTGGTAGGTTAGTCATACGCACTGTAGATCCTTTCCAGATCGTTTCAGCCAGGCTCCGAACGTGATGATGACGATGTACTAAATCGGGATGAGTTCATCAGATCCCGAGGATGGGCTTTCGTACGTATTCTTGGACAAAACAATCGTCCCTCGTATGCATCACTCACACGACATTTGTACTCTCACGATTCATTCAAACCACGATCCTTGGCCAACAGTGTTCAAATATGCCTTAGCCTATCTCATCGCAATCTCGCTATCACGTGGGTCAAAGCTGGGATTGAACCTTGCGTCGTACACCCACAAGGCAAACAAAACCCAACGTTATTTTGGACATCTCGAGTGAAACCCCAACATCAGCCTTGGACGAGTGTCCCTTTTCTTTACGCGCCCGCAGACAACGCATTTGCATTTCCCGCATTGCACACAGGGGTGCAAGTACCGACCCACTATTGGGCCAGCGCTCCACACCTTCTCATTCCCGGACTCGTGTGCTCAAATGGGAGTGGAACGCCTCGCTGAGCGCTTTCACTAATGACGTATTTCACACAGGAGTCGGGTAACGAAGCCATTAGCTGATTTCCAATGAAGCAGGATCATCGAGGAGGGCTATCAGGGGCCACATGCGTCAACGCGGATCAAGTTCATATGGCGGTGAAATTCTTGTTGGGGCTTGTGATTAGGTGCGAACAGGTGATAATGACCGACCTAGAAACTGCTGTCGCTTAGATATAATCATGTGGCGTAGTAAAATCCGCGGCAGCAGATAACGTTCAGAGACACCTTGGAGAACAAGTCATCTTGTTCCTAGCAACCCGGGGAATGTCAGAGACCAAAAATCTAGTAGTTCATTGTGTGTAGTACATACGTAGGCATACACATAACTATTTCTCACTCTTCAACAGTATTCCCTCTGGCGGCTACGGCTCCAGTGTTGGATTTCAGTGTTACGAGCATGTAACGTAGTCATGTGACTCCGCTTATGTATGCGCGACTGCAGTTTAATGTACCCTCGGTTCTTGTTCACATTTGTGTCTGGAGCTGAGGTATGTTTACATTTTCATTACTTTTCATGTTGCTCACAATCCTGTAGTACATTATTATCTACAGGTACAGAATACAGTTCTTGTTCACATTTGTGTCTGGAGCTGAGTATATTATTATCTACAGCTCCCCTGAAAACTTCCCTGCCAAAATCCAGAGGTCTGGTCACCTTTTCTCCCCCCCCCTGTCACAAATGAGACACCAAAACCTGACAGGTTCAAAGGGCTATGTTATGAGAAAGGACCCTGTAGGAGACATTGATTAGTCAGCTCTGTGTTTGTTGAGAAGTGTTCCCTCATCTTCTCAAACAAAATACATTCACTAAATGTTCATGGTGTGTCAAGACCCCCTGTTACTATCCTTTGGTCTTCCTTAAGTAGTGGCTATGTTGGTTGTGTTGTCTATTTCTATCTATTGTGTGTCTCTATTCTACAGTGTATGGTTGAGGTCCCTGTGGTGGACAAGATAAAGCAAGCTGAGGTCTTCCAGCTTGCTCCCTATTTCTTATATACTCCACAAGGTGTGAGTCATACCTTCTGCAGTCCATAGTGTTTACAGGTCACATGAGTGGTTTGGTCATGAGTAAACAGTGTGGATACCTCACATGATTGTCTATAACCCTTATGTAAGTCACTCTTAGGGTTGTTGCAGCTCCAAATCTTATAGAGCCATGTGAGGTCCCAGGGTCACATGATTTAAGCACTGAGGTCATGTGATAACTCACTCCTTGCTCCTCATTACAAAGGAGAGATTTAAGGGGAGCAACTTGGTAAGTGCTGAGGTAAGCACTGAGGTCAGATGATAACTCACTCCTCACTCCTCATTACAAAGGAGAGATTTAAGAGGAGCAACTGGTAAGTGCTGAGGTAAGCACTGAGGTCAGATGATAACTCACTCCTCTCTCATTACAAAGGAGAGATTTAAGAGGAGCAACTGGTAAGTGCTGAGGTAAGCACTGAAGTCACATGATAACTCACTCCTTGCTCATCATTACAAGGGAGAGATTTAAGAGGAGTGACTTGGTAAGCACTGAGATAAGCACCAAGGTCATGTGATCTTGTTTACCACCTGTTTGTCTTGGGAGGTAATGCTACTTATAGTAGATTGACTCCCTAGTTCTGTTATGACTGCTGAGTAGGTCATGACATGGTGCCCTATCATGACAGCACATTGCTGTATTTGTGTAAGGTGAAACTATGGGGTGGGGTTGGGGTGGGGTTTTGGTGGGGTTAAACCTCTGAACACAGAGTTTTGAACCAATTCCTGACTGCAGGAACAATGGGATGAGTCCTCAGGGCTACCATATATTGAAAATTGGACTCTGGTTTTCCAGAACTTCTGCCTGACTCCATGTTCAAGCCCCATTTGCTACTATCCATGAGTATTGGCCTGCACTGGATCAGATTTCTGATTGGTAAGTGGTAATATTCTTGAATTGACTTAGCATTTAGCTGAGGAGCCATGATTTCTTGTCCAGCTCTGGCCTGCACTTAATGGTAAATCTAAGGCAGCCATTCTGAGAGGTAAACTAGTGTCAGAAATCTCATGGCCTACACCATGAGCATAAATTTATTCTGATTTTCCTCATTTCATTTATCCTCTGCTTCCTCTGTTTAGACAAGTCCTATTTATTCTGATACATGCATGGAATTATTGACTGTGTCTTGTGACCTTGCTGTTGTTGACCACTATTGATGTGTTCTTGAATATTCTATTGACATGGCACCATCTCTCATATTGCACAATTCTTCCTTACTTCTTATTTCTCCTAGGATTTGATATGTACAGCCTTGGACATTAATATACCAAGTGTCGACGACGACAAGTCAGGCAACGAGAAAAATAGTAAGAAAAGTAAAAGAACTTGTATTCGACGAGAGGTCAAGTTCTTGAGGAGTCCTCTGCGAACTTGACCCGGTTTATATACATAGTATGAGCCACATCATAACAAACAAGTCTGTACAGTGAGTCACGACAGATAAGAGATAGAAGCAGTAGAAGCGACTGCGGAACTGCGGAATTTCACATCAAAGTTGAAATACATCTCGGTTACCGGTCCGGAACATTCCCTGAGTCACATGACACAGATATACCATAAAAGGCAAGTATGTTTTGAAGATAATCTCATAAAATGTAATAAATCAAGAAAATATTGTAGAGTGGATGTATGCGTGTCAGTTCGTGACACTTCCCCCCTTCAAGGCACGGGGGTCCTGGGGTGCCTTTGGATGAGACTTGACGTAGTCGGTGATGAGTTCTGGTGCATTTACCAGGTCGTCATAGGTTAGCCATTGTCGCTCGTCATAGCCGAGCCACTTGACATAGTATTCGAAGACGTTAGATCTTTTGTTGTATCGTGACTTTATGATCTGTTCCACTTCGAACTCTTCTTCTCCTTCAGGAGTTACCACAGGTGGTGGTGGGGGGGTCTGACGGCCATATGGGTCGTCTTTGTGTTTGGTCAGGAGCGAGACGTGGAATACTGGATGTATTTTCATGGTTACTGGCAAGTCCAGTTTGAAGGCATGGGTGCCGTGTTGTGCTACCACCTTGAATGGTCCAACTCTCTTGTGGGCCAATTTCCTGGAGGCCTGTTGTGTGTGTATGTTCCTGGTGTCGAGCCAGACTTTATCTCCCACCTTAATGACTTCTGGGGTCCGATGTTTCCGATCATAGTATTCTTTGGTCCTTTGGTTTGCTAGTTCCAGAGCAGCCTTGAGTTCGTCATGGCCCTTTTGAAGCCATTCTGCATGTTTATCTGCTACAGGGAATTCCTGTTCCTCCTTGTCTCCAACTGCCAGCCTTGGATGGAAGCCATAGTTTGCAAAGAACGGCGTTCTGCTGGTTGAGGCGTTAACGCCATTGTTGTAGGCAAATTCGGCCAGAGGTAAGAGAGGGACCCAGTTGTCCTGCCGGTCTGATACGTAGTGTCTCAGGTACCCTTCTACTACTTGGTTGGCCCTTTCTGACTGGCCATCCGTTTGTGGGTGATATGCTGTAGAGTAGGAGGGTTTTATGTCTAGCCGTTTATACAGGTGCCTTAGGAATTTGGATGCAAAGTTGGGGCCACGGTCTGAAATGGTTTTCCGTGGTAGTCCATGGAGTTTCCATACATAGGTTAGGAATAAGTTTGCGCAGTCCATGGCACTGGCTTCCGATTGACATGGAATAAAGTGGACCATTTTTGTCAGGCGGTCGACGACTGTAAATATGGCATCAAATCCTTCTGACAGGGGTAGCCCGGTGATCAGATCATAGGTAATTTCTTCCCAAGGTTTTTCTGGTGCAGGTATTGGGTTTAAGAGCCCTGGGGGAACTTGGTTGCTGTGCTTGTTCCTGATGCATGACTCGCAGTGTGTGACATATTTGTTGACTGATTTTTTCATTGATAACCACGTATATTTGCGATTTAACAACTCATATGTTCTGAACTGTCCTGGGTGTCCTGCTGCTGGACTATCGTGACGGCTTTCGATGACCAGTTTGCGAAGTTCTTTGTTATTTGGGACGTAGATTCTACCCTTGTGTCGTAGGAGTCCTTCATCCCATTCCCAATCTTTGACCTTCTCATTGTCATCTAGGGCTTTTAGCACTTTTGACAGGTGCTCATCCCCTGGGATAGCGTCCCTAATGAGTTGTTCCAGGTCATGGTCTGGTGTGATTGCTTGTAACCACAAAGCTTTTAATTCCAAAAATTGGTTTTGCGCAAGCAGAGCTTGGCTCTCACCCCCCTCTTTCGGGATGTGTCTTGACAGCCTAGAGAGTATGTCTGCCCGGCCATTCTTTGCCCCTTCAATATATAAAATCTTGAATTCGAACCTGGATAAGAACTCATGCCACCGTGTGACCCGCCCGTTCAGTGGCCGATTTGTCTTCCAGTACTCCAAGTTCTTGTGATCACAAACAATGTTTACTGGGTGTTCGGCCCCTTCTAGCAAATGACGCCAGTGTTTAAGGGCCTTGATAATTGCCAGCATTTCTTTGTTGTAAATATCATAGTTTCTTTCTGCTGGGACCATTGCCTTGGAGTAATAGGAAATTGGGTGGAGCATTCCGTCCTCCCCATATTGTAATAATACAGCGCCTGTGGCATAGCCTGAGGCGTCAGTTTCCAAAATGAATGGTTTGTTGGGCTCTGGCTGGATTAGGAGGGGGGCTTCTTTTAATTTTTGCTTCAGCAGATTCCATGCTTGATCCCTTTCTTCTGTCCATTCCCATTTTACATCCTTCTTGACAAGTTCATAAAGACATCTTGTAATTTTTGAAAAGTCTTTTATGAAGTGCCTCAACCAATTTGCAAACCCCAACCCTTCCAGGACTTCGGTTGGGTTGGTAGGGGTTGGCCATTCAACAGCTTTTTCAACCTTGGCTGGGTCTACTTTAATTCCTTGGGGAGTCACTACTATTCCCAGGTAATCGACTTCAGTGACATCGAAGACACATTTTTCCAGAGCGCAATATAGGCCAGCTTTTTGAAGGCGACGTAAGACTTCCTTGACATGTTCATCGTGTTCTTCCTGGTTTTTGGAGAATACTAATATGTCATCCATATAGATTACCACGTAAATGCCCTTGATGTCTTGGAATTCTTCCCTGATCATGGCCATGAAGGTTCCTGGTGCGTTCTTTTGACCAAATTGCATGACTAAAGGCTCGTACAGCCCATATTTGGTCTTAAAAGCTGCTTTCCATTCGTCCCCTTCCCAAATTCGTATGAGGTTGAAGCCCCACTTTAGATCAAACTTGGTGAATATCTTTGCCCCACGCAGAGTCTCCACAATATCATTGATGCGTGGGAGTGGGTACACATTAGAGACTGTCATTTCATTTAGTCGCCGGTAGTGGATGCACATGCGCAACTTCCCATTCTTCTTTTTGACAAATATGACTGGGGATGCCATTGGTGACCTTGAGGGTCTGATATGCCCTGCTTTCAGTTGGCGGTCCAGGGTTTTCCGCAATTCTGCATCTTCCTTGACACCCACGCTATATATGGGACCATGCCTTGGCTTGGCATCCGGTTTTAAATCTATTTCCATATCCCACTTCCTATGGGGTGGTAATGGTTGGACATTGTCTTCTTCAGCGAATATTTTCTGGAATTCTTTATATTTTGTTGGGAGGGAGTCTAGGGAGTCCAACTGAAGCTCCTTAGGTTCATTTGCTTGCACATGCAGGGGTTTTGTGATGCAGTGCTTCAGGCATATTGGTGAGTTAAACTTCATGTCTTTCCCATCCCAATCAATATTGGGGTTATGGAATTTGAGCCATGACATGCCCAGGACTAAATCATTTTTGCCAACATTCACAACGTAGGCACTGAGGATTTCTCGGTGCTCTTGAATGCACAATTCAAAGGTGCAGTAATGGGTCACAGACCCAGAGTCTATCTCCCTTCCATCAATTACCCTCAGTTTCTTGGGTGTTTTTAGGACGACGGTAGGAATACGGTATTGTTTAACCAAGTTTTCATGTATAAATACTGATGTGGCCCCTGAATCGATCATGGCCCATCCGTTGAATTTTTTCATGTTATATGCAGACTTGCATTCGGGGGTTATGCGCAGAGGGAATGCATGAAAGAAAAACTGTAATTGTGATTGGTTTCCTAATGACATACATTCCATTCCCATATTTTTATTTTCGTTATGCGCATTTTGTAACATAGCGCCCAAGACCGCCCCCCTGGCACGGTTTGAGCTCATTCTTTTACCGACTCATCGTCGGTTGTTTCTACATCCTCAACCACTGCCTCGTATCCTGACATCTTAGCTGAGGGGCATTTGGCTGCAATATGGCCCTGTCCTCCACAGTTATAGCAGGTGTTCGTCCCCTTTCCTTTTCCTGCGCTATCCAGATCCATTGCGTCTGGATCCTTTGCCTTTGGGGCCGCCGGCGGATGGTTGTCCCTCTTTATGTCCTTGAAGGATTCTTGTATGTTGGTATTACTGCCATCGTAACGGATGGTTGGAACCGTGAAGCCCTTTGCATTAGGGCCAATGGCTACAATTTGACCTTTTACAGCCCTGCCATCTTTAATCTTGTATATGCGTTCCCCATTCTTGAATTTCTCTTTTTGGGAGGTGCTTTGGGGGTTATTCGCGGGCCTGCTAGTCGAAGCATTGTTGCTGCTGGACTTATTACCCCCATGAGATGTTCGTTTGCTACCGAATGAGATGAGGTGGCGGTCAATTTCCAAGGCTCGCTGGGTGAGTTGGGCAAAGGTTTTGGTGCGGGGGTCATAGTTTTGGGCCACCATGCTATCTGTTACGTCTGACGACAGACCGTCGTAAAATTGATCACGCATGGCGGCATTGTTGTAGTTGAGGCCTGTGGAATATAGGTTGAATAGGGTGAGGTAGTCTTGAACTGTCTTGGATTGTTTTAACTTCCGCCACTTGTCGCGGTTATTTTCGGTGCGGTTCAGGTCCCCATAACGGGTAGTAAATTCTTGCCAGAATAAATTGGCATTGTGAAGCCAGGGGATCGCAGTTCCAGGGTTTAGAATTTCGAATTCTTCATACAAATTAACCCATTCGGCTGCTGACCCTTCGAGATAAGAGGTGATGAAGGCGACCACTTGGTCCGCTGAGTGGCCGCTCATGTTTGTATTGATGTATCAGGCACATGCAATTCTGAATGAGATGGCGTCTTCCCGTTTTGTGCCATCAAACTTTTGAGGGGCGGCCATCTTAACCTTTGCAGTCGATCCTCCAGAGGGAGCAGGTGCTGCTGGTTGTGGTTGGACTGTACCAGTGGGAGCTAGTACTTGAGCAGCGCCTGAGCCACCCATGGTGATGTTGACTTGCGCTTCAATGCGCGTGATAGTAGTTTGGAGAATGGTTAACATTCCCACTAAGTTGTTGACATTGGTGGCTAGTCCGGCCATGTCTGCATCTATTTTCGTCTGATTCGTGGTAAGCTTGGCCTCGAGTGAATCTGTGTAGGTTTTATTATTGTGTTCGACGTCCCCAATATCATTTTGGAGATTATTGGTTCGCTCTCGCAGTTCGTCCATTGATCGAAGCATATAGATGACCTTATCTTCATCAGACATATTCGCCCAGGCAGGGGCAGGAGGTTGTGACGCCATTTCAGAGGAGGTTTGATAGAATTTTAAAGGCGACGGAGACGGTAAGGAAGTACAGGGAATTGGGAATTGTTTTGGTAATATAGGATTTCTTTCCCCCGCACAAGTCTATAAATTTCGAAGTTTCTGATCCCTGCAAACCTTAGCCAGGTGTCGTCCAAGTCCCAACTTTTGGTGTCTTGGCAACGGTATGCGCACTCCACCCTCTTCAATTTAGTTTGATCCCGCAGGAGTGTCTCCTTGGGGAGAATTGGCTTGGGCTGCTGGAAGGGATGTTTCTTCCTGAATTGGCGAGCCCGTGCCACTTAGAAAGGTGGGGTGAGGAAGGTCTGATGGCGTTGAGAAGACGTGGAAGGCGTACTCGTGGGGTTCAACTGTTTCTCGGACTATAGCTTCTAGTCTGAGATGGTCTTGGAGGAGGGATAGATAGTCCTCCTGGTGTTCGCGCAAACGCTCAGTTAAGTATGCGCAACAGGCCTCGGCTTCGTGAAGTTTTTCACGGGTTTCTTCGTACTTATTCCGGTAATAGCGGTACCTGTCTTGGAAGTTTTCGATAGTGTTTAACAGGTGACGAAGAAGCTGTTGACCGAGGTTCTCCAGCTTAGAGCTGGTTGCGAGGGATGGTGTAGTAATAGAGGAATTTGTCCTTCTTAGGACAATAGGGGCAGTGCGCGGGGAAGGTGGCTTCGTTTGGCCGACGGCAGATCTTGCACTCAGGGGCACCTGGCTCAGTGACGAAGGCTTGTTGGGCACGTCCGACTCTCTGGGGGCGGACTTTGATAATTACTACTCGGCTAAAATCGATGTGCCCTGCTTCTTCAAGGATACTTTCGACCGAGTTGAGGGTGAAGCAGTGGATCGATAGGTGTCCAAACCACCCACACAGACGGCAGCGCTGATCTTCTGTAAAAGGTTGTGCCAGATTGTCAAGAACTTGACCTGATGTCGACGACGACAAGTCAGGCAACGAGAAAAATAGTAAGAAAAGTAAAAGAACTTGTATTCGATGAGAGGTCAAGTTCTTGAGGAGTCCTCTGCGAACTTGACCCGGTTTATATACATAGTATGAGCCACATCATAACAAACAAGTCTGTACAGTGAGTCACGACAGATAAGAGATAGAAGCAGTAGAAGCGACTGCGGAACTGCGGAATTTCACATCAAAGTTGAAATACATCTCGGTTACCGGTCCGGAACATTCCCTGAGTCACATGACACAGATATACCATAAAAGGCAAGTATGTTTTGAAGATAATCTCATAAAATGTAATAAATCAAGAAAATATTGTAGAGTGGATGTATGCGTGTCAGTTCGTGACACCAAGGGAGATTCTGAGAGCCTTAAGCCTCAGAACTCAACCTCCTGTCAAATTATCCCTTCTAACTGTGTGGTCACCAACCCTAGCAGTCTCTGCCCAGTCATCTGAAGGACAAGTGCACCTCTATAACTTTCTGTGTTGTCATGAGCCACAATCAAAAGGTCTTGTGGCTAACCATCATTTTCTTTCCTTTGTCCACCATTCTGGTCTTGTGGCTTGACCACTCTCCTTTCATGAGTAAGCACCTCCACCTGCTTACTGAGCCTTGACCTATTATTAGTTGCTTGCTTACTGATCACTGCCATTCACCTTACTCATCCTACTATTATTAGTTACTTGCTGACTGAGGGACATACTTTTGTAACTGGCTGACTGATCACTGCCATTCATTCTTACTCATCCTGCATGTACACTTAGTCACTCCCTTGGTTAGAATAGTATAAAAGCAAGGAGAGCAAGCTGGTCTACCCCAGCTTGCTCTACCTTGTCAATTCCCCTCTAAAGCATCCAGTGTGAATAACAGTCCCAGCTGATTTATTAGCTTAAGTAACAGCTAGAAGGGTCTTGAGTCAAGACCACATCGCAAGCCCCAGCACTAAGCATCTGACTTAGCTGCTGTCCACAGTTGCTTACTCAGCAACAGGTGTCCATCAGCCACAAGCACATAAGTGCATACAGTGTCAAGCCATGAAACAGTAGACACACAAGGCATCAAGCCAAGACAAGCCACACAGCAGTAGTCAGGACATAGTCCAGACCCATCAGAGGCATTAGCCACTTGTAAAGCAAAGTCCAACAGCCACTTTCAGAGGTTGTGACAAGCAGGTACAATGTCACAACCTGACATGCATATATTCACCATATAATATTTTCTTGAATTATTACAATTTTTAGGAACATTTTCAAAACACACTTTCCTTTTATGGGACAACTGTATCATGTGACTCATGGAATGTTCCAGACTGCTTACCAAGATGTATTTCAACTTTGATGTGAAATTCTGCAGCTCTGCAGCAGCTTTTATTGCTTAGTGATATGACTTGTAGTATAGTTGTGTTTGTTTTGATGTGGCTTGAAGATTGTATATAAACCAGGTCAAGTTCAACAAGGTCTCTTCATGAACTTGACCTCCTCATCAATACAAGTCTTGTTCTCTTTCTGCTCACTATCTTGTGATGTGTCATTGTTGCCTTTACCTCCCTCATTGTTGCTGCCAAGTTGCTCCTGGGCTCTGCCCTTGTGATCTAAGGTGCCCACACTGTCACCTGACTTGTTGCCACTGACATACAAGCAAGAACACAGGAGTACAAGGTGGAGGTGGCTAAGCACTGGGTGGTTTGGTGTTACAGCCATGTGGCTGGTCATAACAATTGTAGTCCTGATCCTCAGCCCCCTAGCCTTTGGATCTGCCCTTGCCTCACAAGCACTGGGTTGTAGTTGTTATTTGTGTCAACTCTGACACTAGTTAGTGTCAGAGCTACAACCAGAAGGGATGACCCAAACATCTAAGGGGATGATGGGAGACCTATAGGCAACAGTGCCAGAGGTCTAAGTCACAACATCAAGGGGGAGATGTGCAACAAGGAGTAGGGTGTGATAAGATGCAGGGATGTGGAAGTAGGTGCACTTGTCCTTAAGAGGACTGGGCAGGGACTATGGACTGTAAGTCACACAGGTAGTAGAGGGGATACAACAGGAGGTCAAGTTCTGAGGCTTAAGGCTCTCAGACTCTCCCTTATATATTCATACAATGAGCTATATCAAATACACATATGGTGTGAGACAACTATCATACAATCTAAGAATGGTGCCACATAACAGAATATTCCAGAAGGTACAAACAGAATGTAAACAACAACAAGGTCATGTGATCATGTAAGTAATTCTATGCATATATCTGTTTAAACAGGACTTGTCCAAAAAATGAGAAAGAGAGATGTATAAAATATAGGAAAATCATAATAAAATCTGCATCATGGTCTAGGCCATGACAGTTAGCCTTAAGAAGAAAGCTCCACTTGGGCCAAGATGTCATGTTCTACTACTTAGTCTAAAGGGAGAACCTGTATTGCTCAGAACAGGAGCTCAAGTTCTTGGGGATCCTCCCTCAAACTTGACCCTCCTTATATATTCCACAAGGCACAGCCAAGCCTACACAGATGCAAACAACAATTGGCAAACTGATATCAAACTGCAACACATCAGCATCTTCCAAAGATTCCAGAATGCTCCTTGAGTCACATGACTGTTAAACCATGGGAGAATACACTGGCTCGAATAAGTCTTGCCTCATGTGACAAGAAAAGCTTGCACTGCTCATTTCTCCTCGGCTAGCGTAGATATCGACTAGATGTAATAATAGATAATGTACAATAGGTTCTTGCGAATCTATCTGTAAAAAAAAACAAAATTACACAATGGGATTACGAGGAGTGGCACACGTTCTGTTTGTGCATGCTTGAGGCAAGACTTTTGTGTGTAAATGCAATTTGGCATTGAAAGCATAAATCCTCCAGAATGGTACACATACATTCAGTCTAACCTAGTAATGAGTATTGTCACCCCTTGCATCTTGCAGCTCAGCCACCCTGAGAGGCATCAAATAATACAGATTCTGGATCACAGTGGCATCAATGCACTCCCACTCCTCCTTCAGTGCCTCCCACAACTCGTCCTCATTGCATGAACGAACAGCCCGTTTTTGCACCTTGCGATCCAAGTAGCTCCATACATGTTTGATTATGTTCATATCCGGTGAGTTCGAGGGCCAGGGAAGTACCTTGATGTGTTTTGATTCAAGCCAGTTGGACGCCAAGTGCGATCGATGTTTTGGATTGTTGTCACACTGGAAGATGACACTACGTGTCTTGAGATTACAGTCCTTCAGAGTCCCCAGAAGGTCCTCCTTCAATATCTCCATGTACATGACAGCATTCATAATGCCTTCAATTCGATGGAGACAGCCTACTCCATTCCATGTTATACACCCCCACACCATCACACTCCCACCTCCATGTTTGATGGTTTTTTTGGTATATTGAGGATCATACGCCTGTCCAGGTCGCCTCCAAATATATTCGAGTCCATCAGAGGAGAATACATTGAATTTCGACTCATCAGAGAAGATGACCTGGGCCCGCATCAAGGTGTCCCAACTTATATGCTCAGCAGACCAGCCACAACGAGCTGATCTTTGCTTATATGTCAGGGAAGGAATGTGCTGACAACAATGCGCCATAAGCCCTAGCTCTTGAAGATGGCAATGGATTGTGTCAGGGTGGAGGTGAGGGAAGTATTGTTGCTGTAGCTCAGTGGCATTGCTGTGACAAAGTTTGGACAGCCTGATCAAGGCAAGGCGATTGTCCCTGGCCATCATTCTGCATGGACGACCTGTACAAATGGCCTTGGGATACGTTGCACGTGGTTTGAGAAATTGTCGATAAACTCGGTTGACAGTAGTATGATTGACACCAACAATGCAAGCAACCATGCTACTCGCAATACCAAGATTCTTCATCATCAAGATTTGTGACTTTTGGGCATCTGTTGTCGACGGCGACAAGTCAGGCGATGAGGAAAATGGTAAGAAAATAAAAGAACTTGTATTCGACGAGAGGTCAAGTTCTTGAGGAGTCCTCTGCGAACTTGACCCGGTTTATATACATAGTACGAGCCACATCATAACAAACAAGTCTGTACAGTGAGTCACAACAGATAAGAGATAGAAGCAGTAGAAGCGACTGCGGAACTGCGGAATTTCACATTGGAGTTGAAATACATCTCGGTTACCGGTCCGGAACATTCCCTGAGTCACATGAC